>BMAO01020865.1:0-96346 GCA_019973975.1 Trichonephila clavata | reverse complement strand
TATTTAATACAGTACAACAATGTAATTAGTATAACCAATTTTATGAAAATTTACCAGGTTTTGCACCAACATAATTTCCCTTCTCATCAGCTAAAAAAAATTGATCAGATTCAAAACTGATTTGTTCAATATTCTGAGTATTAATCATGATGTCCTCACATAAAGGCAGATACATTGTGCATCCTTTTGGTTTCCATTCTTCTGTGTGATACACATAGCTATTATGTCTCACTGTCAAAAATGCTTTGCTGAAAAAGGAAATTTATAATGTTAAAACTTTTCAAGAATTACACTTTACAAGAAATACAACTTAAAAAATTATAATAGGATATTTTCACTTAACTAATAAATTAGATGAATATTTTTGTAGATATTATTTTTTTCCTAGGAAGTAACATTTTTATAATCAGAAATAAAAAAAAGGAGTTATAATCATAAATTTTTGATAATTTTTTAAAAATATCTATGAAATTCTGATTTTATTCTCATTGATTTTCACAATCTAACTTGTATTTATGTTTTTTTTTTCTTTCAGAATGTACTTCATTTCTTGGAACAAAACTTAAATTGTTTCACAGTTTTTGTGACCTTTGAAATGAGATAGTAAAGTTATATTTTATCATAGTAATTTTATAATTATGTTGAGGAGTACAATTCATATTCTGTATTATAGAGGTAGGGAAAGCTGTACAGATTAAGAAACATCACACATATTAAAGGGTTGCTTTGAATTTTCTATTTTTATCAAGTTGATTCTTCTGAATAAAGTGTTTCTTATTGTTAAAGTATAGGCCTTTAATGTGGCACACATTTTGCTGTCAAAATAAGTTATAAAAATTTAGATTTATTCTGTAACCATTGCTAATGGCTAACATAAAATATACATTTAATTTTAGGGAAGTAACAATGGAATAACAATTATTCCATTATTATTTTGATTATAACCAATAGTATCTAATTATAACAACTATTGTTGATTTATTACATATTTTTCTAGCAGAAAACTTCAAATTTATTTTAAGAAAAATATTATAACAACTCCATATGCATATAAAATGACCACTGGAAAAGTATGGAATAAATTCAAACAACAAAGAAACTGAAATTAAATTTTTTTACTCAATAATAAAAAAAATTATTATACATTAGGCATTTAGACATTTTTTAGCTTATAGTCTTTAAGTATCTTCATTTTTTTCTTTCTTTTGTAAATAAAAAACAATTCTGTTATGCCTTATAACTCAATAGTCAATAAAAAAAATATTCATACCTCTTGAATAACTTCGAGATCAGAACATATATAGTTGCTTAGCTTATTAGATGAATATATCCCAATATCTGGATAATCTTCAGTTCTAGGTCGTTTGAGGACTACTTGGGTATGATATGTTGTATTGACATTATCTCCATTAGTTGGAATTCCAACAACTTCAGATGAAACCAAAGGAAGACTATAATTTAATTTTTCTGAAAAATATAACAAAAAATAAAAACTTAAAATATTTTCAGTCTAATGAATTGACATGCATTAAAAACAAACTAATTTTATCCTTGACTTAATTTTTGTAATTTTTTAAATTTGCAATAAAACATTCAATATAATGTTTAAAATTGATATTTTAAATGATTCATTTAAGGAAACAAAAATTCTTTATTCTCTCTCTTCCCCTTCCAAAAAAAAAAAAAAAAAAAAGCTGCATTTTCATGAAATTGAGAGTGTATCAAATGTTTATGTACTAAAATAAAAGTGACAAATAATAAAAATCATTAAAAATACTACAAAGAACTAAATAAAAACACAAAAAGCAAATATACAGAGGAAAGTATACACTATCTTTGAGGTATAAAGCATAATAATACAAAATGCTAAAAAAATTTTTAATTCAAACATACACACAATTCTATTTGTATATTTTAATTTGAATAGAAAAAAATTCTTCTTAACAATGATTCACTGATTGATGAAGGTAGAAATGTGTGGAATATTGAGCAACAAAGGCTATTATTCATTTACATATTAATGTCAGTTTCATGCCATTTTTCACCAAAATCTTGCAGATTGTTTTTCCCCCAACTGAAACATGTAAATAAGAATCTTTTTTTTTGTTCTTTTTCTGTTATGATAAAATGGCATGATTTACAGGGCATAAATTTAAGTGTGGTGACAAAAGTACCTAAAATATTCCCACAGCACTTAAACTAAACTTTTTATTTACATAAAAATATTATAAGATAAACAAAACTTTACAGATAGAATTCATCCCTGATATAATATTCAGTTTGAACAAATAAAGTTCAGTTTAGTTTAGTTAATAAAATAATTAGTTGAATGACAGTATAATTAATCAAACAGGTGTTTTCATGTAATTAAGTTTTCACTAAAATATTCATCAAATTCAGGCAATACATATTATTGTATAGTATTTAAGCAAAAAAGGTTTTAAAGTTGTTTGCCAATAAGAGATCAATTTCATATACTTACAATTAAGAGATTTCAAATTACATAATTACAAAAATAATTAATTTTAAAAAATAAATCTATATTTAGCAATAAATTCTGTTTAAAATTTAAACAACCCAAAATTAAATTTTTAATAGTTTGAAAGAGATGTCACAGAGAGTCAGAGACTAGACAAGAGAGAATAACCAATGTTGCTTAAAATAATGTTTAATAAATATTTAAAGTTTTACATGTACGAATTTGACCAATATGTATCAATTAAATATTTACAAAACAATTAATATAAGCTAATAGTTTTTGAAATCAACAAGTAACGCAGTATTATTTTTTTTAAAAAAATACTGCGTTACTTGTTGATGTCGTATTTTTGTTTATTACACAAGCGGGGAAAAAAGATATCACAAACGAAAAGGTATTTTTAATATAAATTAGAGTCAGAAAAAATAATAATTTGTAAAACTAAATATATATATATACGTAAGTAGGTGCAATGTATCCCAAAAGTATATAGTTTAATTATAAATAATGCATACGCATAGAAAAAACTCTTGGTTTCGGTATTCATAAGTATAACCTATGACCTTTACATTTAATAAATATAAAGAACTCAAATTCGTCATCGACAGGCATTTAAATACCTTAACAATCCATCTATTAAAAAAGATATTTCATCTTACCCAAATTATCTATGCTCATTACGTTGATACCTCTCAAATTATACACGATTTCCAACTTACATACAGTAACGTTATTCAAATTCGTCTGCTCTTCGAGAGAAATTACCCTGTCATGGCTAAGGGTCGGCTGGCTATAGCACGATATAAACAAAACGATACAAATATCCAGTTAAAGTTTCGATTAAACTATGAAGTGTCAAAGGTTTTCTTATTCACAAATGATTTAGAATTAAGAAAAAAATATTTAGTTCTTAACATATTTGAAATTATATTAATGTTCATGCATTTTATTTTCTATTTACTTATAAAGATTCTTATTTTCTAAGCAACTTTATCCTTCCTGAAATATTTCTTTATATTCTAATAACAAAACTCCATTTAAAAGCAGCATTTGCATTTAAACGAGCTTATTCTTCTTATTTGTAATTAAAAATAATTTTATTAAAACTTTATAAATTTACTCCATGACTTGCATTTTAGGGATAAAGTATATTTCGCAAAAATGATGTTGTCAACATTTCTTTCTTGCAAGTTGGTTTTCTGTAGATGTCGCTGAGGTTTAGTGAAATCAACTGTAATGCAGACTACTCTTATGTCACCCGAGAAATAACTGATAGAAAATTGATTTTATTCTTTTCCAATAGCTTTGATGAAAAATGGAAGAAAACAAAGTGCAAATTTTAGCAGATTTTCAGGTTCTGTCTTATTTTTAACCTCTCTTGATTATTTGTTTAAATTAAAGTATTATAGATATTTTGATAAGAAACGTGCCTGTTGTTTATGTAATGCCTGAGCGGATTCTTTGTATATTTACGATTTACTTTTATGGAATGGATTTCTTAAAACTTTTTTTGCCTGTTGTTAAAAGATACATACATTTTCTTTATTACAGAAATTTTTAGCTAACCTTTCAATTTGTTTGTGTTCAGTCATAAAATTGTTTTTCAAACAAAGGATCATTATTTTGCTGTTTTGTTATTAATATGTAAATAATTCCTTTTTTTGTTGGTTATTGTTCTAAATTGGTTTTGATTCTCAGAAATTACAAAATTTTTGTTTTTCCTAGGACATAAAAAGAAATTAATTTGTGTCCGTTATAAATATTAAAACGTTATAGTTAATTATATTTTGTGTGTGCGTCGGGATGCACAATTTTAATTATGCAGATTCAAAAAATGTTTAATTTCTTTTGAAAAATCTTTGTACTTTTGCTAACCTCTCATTGTTTACCAGATTATAACGATAGTTTAAAATGTTTCGTCTGAAATTTTCATTTAATATTGTTTTATAATTATATGTTATATATTTTAATGTTTTAAAAGTTGTTAAACGTGCCAAATCTGTAGAGAAGACATTTGGTTTTCTCTATTATTCAAGGTTCTAATATATGTTTATGTAGTGCTTATTTAAGCTAATAACACTCCTATTTGTTTGGGAATTTTCAGAAGTAAAATTATTTCAGATATAATTTATCTTTTAATTTAGATTGTTTTTCAAATTTTTACCAATGAAAAATCAATAACATAGCTTAATTTTTCTCATAGAAAGTGAATTTTTGCAATATTTTATTCTTGTTAACACTGTGAATATTTCACTCAGTGGAAATTTCACAAGATGTTTTTAATTTGGATTTCTTATAATAAAATTGGGCATTATTTTAGTATTACAAATTTACTATCAAATCACATTTAATGATTTTAAAAATGAGATTAAAAAAGGCTGAATGTTGGATTTAGCATTTTGCATAATCTTATCCTAAAGACTCGTTCTTCTAATAGTTCATAAGTTATTCACATGTTTTTGATGTAAAAATCAAATTGTCAAATTAAATTTTAAAACTGTGAAAAGGTATAAGTAATAACAGTACTTGCAAACCATCGCAACAATGCCAATGTTCAAGATAACTCGCAAATTTGGCAACTCCAATTTCACATGTGTTATACGTGTTGAATTGGCAACCATGTGCTTCATTTCATATGTTGCCAATACAATTGTGATAATACGTAAGTACCATAATAACTTAAGATTCCTTAAAAAAATTCCATTGAAAGGGATCAACAGGAATTATATTTTTTGAGAAATATATACCTAAATGTATTTAAGTACTTTACCATTTAATTTTTATTTGAAGCATTAATGATAAAAAATACGTAAAATTTTTAGCTTTACATCTGTATTTATGTAAAAAAAATTATATTTTTCATTCAAAATATAATATTAGCAACCTATAAGTTTTCAACCTGCAGTGCTATTATATGTGATTACTTGCCAAAACTCGCTAGAGTATTTTATAGGTATTTCATAAAATTGTGTGACTATACAGTGGTGGCAAAAAGTCCTGAACACACTCATTTTTTAGCATAATTTTTGTGTTTGACTTCATTTTTCGTTGTGAAATTATTGCACTATCTTAAATATTGTTATTGATTTTAATGTATTTTTTATGCTGATTTCAAATCTACTACTAGTTTCTTAATGACTAAAATATTCTTTGTAGTAAAGCTGCCTGAACACAATAATGTGAAATATGTGCAGAATAAAACAATATAGAATAACATAATATGCAAAGAAAAATAACACGAAAATTGACAAATACGGTATATTTAATAAGCATTTTGAAAATTACATTGTCACATGTTAGAAAATCAATATTTTATGGGCCAGCCGTTTGCTTTAATTACGGCTCTACATCTTTTTGGCATGGAATGCACCTATTTCAAAAGAAGATCTTTCGTGACAATATGGTTGAAGGAAAATATTAAAGCTTCAATTAATTCACGTTTGTTTGAAAGTTTTTTCTTTGAAATTTCATAACCAATTTTAAACTATAAGTTCTCTATCGGATTAAGGTCGGGAGACTGTCCTGGCCAGTTCATTCTATTCACAGTATGGTCTTTCAACCATTTCTGGACTACCTTTGCACGATGACAAGGTGTGTTACTGTCCTGAAAAATCCATGACTGATTCCCAAAAAGATCTCTCGCAGTTGGTAGCAATTTATTTTGTAGTATTTCAATGTAATCCATGGCTTTCACTGTTCCGCTAACGATGTGAAGTCTTCCAACACCATGAGAAGACATACAACCCCATACCATCACTTTTGTCGGGTACTTTACTGTGGGCTTCAGACACTGAGGGCTGAATTCCTCATGAGTGCGTCGTCTTACATAGGCACTACTTTGGTTGCCAGAAATACAAAACTGACTCCTGTCACTAAATATTACTTTCCCCCAGTCTTTAATAGTCCATAATGAATGTTCCTTTGCCCACATCAATCGCCTCTTGCGTTGAAATTCAGTCAGTAATGGTTTTGGGCGTACTTTACAGCTTCGTAACCCAATTTCCAGCAGTCTTCCTCAAACAGTTCTTGGGCACACACTCACATTTGATGTCAAAGTCCATTGTTTCAAAATTTGAGAGGAATTAAGCTTTCTGTTTGAAAGTGAAATTCTGTGCAATAACCTGTCTTCACGTAAAGATGTTTCTCTTGGTCGTCCTGGTCGTCCCCTGTCTGCAATAAAATTTGTTTCAGAAAATCTTTTCAAAGTTCTCACAACAGTAGAAAGGCCACATGGTACTTTAGCAGCTTTTATATTTTCCTTCAACCATATTGTCACGAAAGATCTTCTTTTGAAATTGGTGCATTCCATGCCAAAAAGATGTAGAGCCGTAATTAAAGCAAACGGCTGGCCCATAAAATATTGATTTTCTAACATGTGACAACAATGTAATTTTCAAAATGCTTATTAAATATACCGTATTTGTCAATTTTCGTGTTATTTTTCTTTGCATATTATGTTCTTCTATATTGTTTTATTCTGCACATATTTCACATTATTGTGTTCAGGCAGCTTTACTACAAAAAATATTTTAGTCATTAAGAAACTAGTAGTAGATTTGAAATCAGCATAAAAAAATACATTAAAATCAATAACAATATTTAAGATAGTGCAATAATTTCACAACGAAAAATGAAGTCAAACACAAAAATTACGCTAAAAAATGAGTGTGCTCAGGACTTTTTGCCACCACTGTATGTTGTTTTTAAGTTATTTATATCTAAATCTTAGCATTAAGCTTTGAAGTGTATTTCAAAAATAGAAGTATATTTCTCTTTTATGCCCCTTTATCTCCCCCCCCCCTTCCTTGGGAGTCAATTTCCACAAAACCCGTTATTAATAAATCTCTGCTGAACAAAAGAAATGTGCCTGCTAAATTTCAAGTCTGTAGATCTAAAAATTCGGAAATTCTTGTGTTGAGTAAATTTATTGCTTTTCCTTCTAATACACACCAATGTATCTTGCAATGTATACAAATTTTATAGAATAACGTGTAACCCAGGGATGCACAACCTATGGCCCGCGGGCCAATTTTGGCCCGCGAAGCCTTTAAAGTTGGCCTTCGAATGTCTATTATAAAAGAAGAGTAATCTAATATGGAATGGACCTTTTTTAATTAAACAGGAAAAAATCGCATACGAAAATAGTATTACAGCAAATAATTGTTTTACAGTTGCTCACTAAGTATTTTTTTTTCAATTTATTACGCGGCTTTTCAATATCCTTCCTTCATGGCTATCTGCGAGTACGAGTTAAGGTTAAAAGAAGTAAATTTCCAGTATGATTTGGCCTTTTCTTGCAGACATAGCAGGCCATTTGAATGACTTAAACACAAAGCTACAAGGAAAGAATCAATTCATTTTTCAATTGATAAGTAACGTAAAGGCATTTAAACAAAAATTATGTTTATTTCAAAACCAGCTGAAAACTAAAAATTTTGCACACTTTCCCTACGGCTAGAAAATGCATGAAACATTTCCACACACGAAGATGCAGTATGAGGAACAAATTCAAATCTTGCGCAACGCATTTGCTGATCAATTTTTAGATTTAAAAAGTGCCAAACGAAAATTGATGTTTTTTCTTCTCCATTTTCTGTTGATTTAAATCTAGTGGATGAGAGTATGCAGTTAGCCTTAATTGATTTACAGTATTCTGATGTTTTCAAAAATCAATTCAAAGAAAAATCGATATTAAAATTTTATAAAAACTTATCCGACGATTTTTTGCACTTAAAGCAAAATGCAGTTGCATGCCCCACTTTCTTTGGCAGCACTTACATTTGTGAGCACTCTTTCTCACTAATGAATTTAAACAAATGAAAAATAAGAAATATAATAGCAGATGAGAACCTTTCTTCTGTTCTGTGTATTGCCACAACAATCTTAAGCCTGACGTAAAATCAATAACTTCAAATATTCAGTTCCAGCCATCTCATTAAATCTTACAAATTTTAAGTACTAATTTTTTTCAAAATTTAAATTGTGTTCTCTATATAATTAGCAAAACTTTTCCTTTGTTATATTGTCACGTAGAAAGGAACAAGGCGATGTTACCCAATACAAGAATTATTTTGTTGTAGTGTTTTACACGGGCAGCACCACAACTGAACCTATTCAGTTGCAGTACTTTTACAAACCTGGTGGAGAGTTCTAGAATTACTACCAGGGGAAAGATTAACATAAATTCAATTTATATAATTTGCAAATGTCCGTTATAATAAATAATGAAAGTCATGATTAAATTTAACAAACAAGTATCTGGGAGGCTCGAACCCGAGCCACTTGCATGGTAGAGCAGTGCTCTAACCGTTCGGCCACTCAGAGCGTATCAGTTCGTGATAATATAATTTCAAGTTTGCCACCTTTTTAGCAGGAATTTTTTTTTTGAGCCAAAGTATTTTAATCTTTCCGAAAGTGTTTGTGTTTCATTCATTTATCAACTGCATAATATGTACCCGAGTAAGTAATAATTGTGATAAATGCATAAACATTGTTATAAAACAGTTTTTTCACGGTTGTAACATATTTACCATTGCGTAATACTTTGGCCCTCGATATGATTCTATTAAATTTTTTGGCCCCTCATCCGAAAAAGGTTGTGCATCTCTGGTGTAATCTAATGTTAAAATGTTTAACATTAGGTTAGTGTTAAACATTTGATGTTTACATTAAACAACATGTGTTAATGTTTAAAAATTGTGTTATTAAATTATTTTAATAAAGTTCAAGTAAATGAACACTTATTTGTAGATTTATAAATGTTATTCAGTATATTCAAAGAATTCTGATATATGTATATTCTTTTATACATGTAATGGAATCTCAAAATCTTCCCCCATCCATCTTCATGAGTAAATCTAATTTTTAAAATCTCAATGAGTAATATGTTTTTCTTAATTGAAGATTTTCTTTTGTATGTTGATTATTCCTGAAATTTTCTCCATGACATATAAAATAATTATGAATTTGATTTCTATAATTTGCCTAGTTATATCCATTCTGTGGAAAAAATGTAGATTAACTGTATGTACTTTTTACTTAGACCGTACTATTTTATTATATTTGAGTTTTACAATTTTTCTTTTGAGTATTGCCATATATAAGATTAGTTAAATAATGTACCACAAATTAGTAGATTTAAAAAATGAACCAGTCTTTATATTGTAGGCAAGTCCTTCTATTGTAAAAATAGTTTTATAAAACTGATTAACTTGAAATGATATTCCATATGGAAAAAAATGCTTTTCATCTTGTAATATACTCAATTTTTTTTGCTGCAAGAAATTACTATTGATTTTTTTATGTAGCATAATATGAGTGAAGAACTTTTTCTTTCAGTTTCATTATAAGAAAGATAAATGGTCTTGTGTATATTTTAAAGAAGAATTAAATTATGAGAAAGACATAGTAATTAATTTTTGATATTTGCAAGCATGGTTTAACTATTAGAATAACCTTAGTTAAAATTACTGCCTAAAGCTGTGTAAGAAAATAAAATAAAAATGGGAATGCATAGCATCTGATTTCATATTTTAATTGCTTTGTTCCGGCTCATTAAAAACTAACTTGCAGATGTTTAATTGTGCAGGTATTTTTTTTAGAATATTTTCTTGTGGAGATAATGTGTTTTAGCCAGTGCTCTGAACTGATTACCATTATATTCTTCCTTGGTATCCTCAAACCTTTTAATGAACTTGGGCAGCACACTCTCTTATTCAAACTTGATGATTCTTATCATATTTAATTAAAATTATTCACAATTTCATCGCAGATACTTTCAGATCTATATCAGGAAAGCTTTATCCTATTCACGATTCTTCATTACATTCACACCTTAATCTGTCTTAAACTTCTAATCTATACAATGTGTGTATCTATAATTTTCTGCAACATTCTTAGATTTCAGCCATCTATTTGCTAATGACTTGTCTGTTTTGTCAAAAGGTTTACATGTAAATTTAAACAGACATAGGAGGAAATAAGCTTTCTGAAATGATTTAGAAGAATCTTCCTATGATTTTTTAAAAATGTTTTTGAAGAGTTTTTCCAAAAATTCCTTTGAATGTTGAAGTTGATACTTAAATGGCTTGCAGAGTGTTGAATCTAGGGATTGCTTGCTATACCAGGATACCAAATACCGGTATTTTTAACCATTTGAACAATTTTTGTAATACCAGTATTCACACGTTTAAATACCAGCTTTTCGGTATTAACTAGAAATTTTTAAAATTTTCTTCAATATATATTCAGGGATTGTCAATATAGCAAAATAGTATATGTTTTAGTTTTTATATGTCAAAAATACGTTGGAACAGTTTACTCCTAATATTGGAGCGATTTTTGAATTTGAAAATTCCAATGTAAAAGATAATGATTGACTTAAACCTGCAAATTAATTTTTCCAATTGTGAATTTGATTTAATATCCAAAACTGTATTAGCTCTATTTCCAATAAAACTGGCTGTTGAGGCATTATGTTGGAGAGACTCTAATTTATTAACCCTCTAAGTGGTTCACACGTCTTTTTCTGCACGACTAGAGATGCTTCGAAAACTCACTATCAGTCTTTTCCTGACTTCAAGAGATTGTATCAAAAGTGGGTAGGCTGTATTTTTCTGAAATCCTTTCCCCCCTTTAAAGGTTTAACATCATGAAAGATAATTAGGGAGGGTTGCGACGGCACAATGGACACTGACAGGAAGTTTTATGGCTCGCAGGGAACCCCGTGTTTTGACCCTGGAGCAATTGTCAAAAGGCTGGGAAGAATTTCTTTAGACCCTTTAGTGAAGGAACTATAAGTCAGTGTTTGTAAATTAGCCTGATTTAAGATACTATTGTGTTTGAATTAAAGAAATTATTTTTGTAGTTTTCGCAATTTAACCATTTTTTTCAAGTTTTGAAAAGTTTCAACACATAAATAAAATATTATATAATTAACTTTTGATTTTATATTAATTTGAAGTTTTAACAAGTTGGGGCGGTAATGTGCTATTTTATATAGTTAAACAAATTACTTTTTAAATATATTCTCTTTGCTTAATTAACTCTTATTTTTTTCTTCGCCTTAAAATGATCAAACAGAAAATTAAGTTTTTTATAATATATATATATATCTATATAATATCTATAACTATATTTTATTGCTTCATTTTTCTTCTCTTAACCACTGCTTTCAGTTTTCAAAACATGATTATTTCATTATAAGGTGTAAAAAAAAATTAATAAAAAACAGAATGCTTCAAAATTTAAAACCTTTTAAACTTTCCAACTACTAAAAATGAATAATTTTTAAATTTTAAAGCCAGGTGTTCAGGGCATCTTACGTATTAAGATACAACAAATTATATCTGAATTTTAAAAAAATGCTTGAATTTCAGTTTACTTCAGAGAGAACATGAATGAGGGTGTTTTTCCACAAATTCATATTTTTAAACTTGAATATTTGAATACAGTAGAACGTCATTTATTATCAAGAGCGTCAAATATCCGAACCAAAGTCTGGATACTTTTGCGAACAGTGCAATGCTCAACAGTTGTTTCATGTGAGGCCAAAAGTGATGGGAAACCCCAAGGTGAGGGATAATTGGGGAATTTCAGTTGGTGTGGACTTCTCTGTTGCCAATTTTTTCTTTTTCCAGAAACTTCCTTTTAAATATACATATTTATCAACAATAATAATGCACATATGCAATCAAAATGCACTCTATTTAAAAAACACAAGTATAATATAAAATTTTCTTCTTCTTTAATTTTGAAAAACCCTTTGAATAATTATAATATTTGAAGTTTTTTACCCAAAATTATAAAATTTAAAATTTTACCATGATTTTGCAAGTACAGTAGAACGTCGTTTATCCGAACGTTTATTATCCAAAGCGTCAAATATCCAAACCTAAGTCCGGATACATTTTCGAACAGTGCAATGTTCAACAGTTGCTTCGCGTGAGGCCAAAAAGTGACAGAAGACCCAAGGTGAGGAAAATTTGGGAAATTTCAGTTGTATGATTTGGTAAACATCTGTGCGGAATATTAGGTCAGTTTGTTTCCAAGTGAGGGGTGTATACGTGCTTCTTTGTTGAGTTTTGTTGGTGTAGAAACCTGGATTGCATGTAATGCAGAACACTGTGGATTTCAAATGCTAAATAATGACGAGATAGTGACTTCCGTGCAAGAGGAATCTGACCCTGTCGACGATGAAACGGATGAAGACGAGGACAACAACATCAACATTGAAAGTAGCAAGCGTCCATCAAATGCCAACATGTTTTTCTGTGTTAGAGACAGCTATGGAGTGATACGAACAATCAGAGTGCTGACCTACTCAACTACTGCTGCTTGAGAATAGGAGACCTTGGCAGTGAAAAAACGAAGGTGTACAATGGTACAGTGAAAAATAAGTGATTTTCCCCAATCAAGGTAAAATTGTGACATTTTTTTGCACCTATTTTGCTTTTTCTTCAAGATCGTTTCCAGTATGTGATGATTTTCAATATTTGTGTAGTGTCCAGTATCATATACTGCATGGATCGCATTCGGCTTTCGGTTATCCAAACAATGGCGTATTCGAACAGTGTCCGGTCCCAATTGATTCGGATAAACGACGTTCTACTTTAAATAGTAATTTAAAATATCTGGATACATTTACAGTTGGCATTTACACACACATATAAAAAAAATATAAGGATCAATTTTAAATTTATTTTTAAAAAGTATTTATTTATGCAAAATTTTTCAATACTTATTTTTTTTTAAAGCTAACTGAAGAACGAGTTATTAAAATCTGGATATCTTTTGTAATTAACATTCAAAAAATATTCAGATTTTCATACAAAACTAGGAATTGTATATTAGAAATTTTGGAAAAAAAGTATTTATGTATCGCGCACATATGCAGTTAAAAATTATTTACCATAAGTACAAACAATTCTTCAAATAAAATATCAAATTAAAATTTTAATACATAGAATCTTAAGCATTTTAATACATTTTGCAAATTTCATACAATTCGGTTAAAAACTGTATGTTAAGAGCAAAAAATATGCTGAAAAATGTGATAAATATACAATAAATTTTAGAAGAAGCAAAGCTGGGAAGCTAAAACACAGAAATGAAAAATTATGATCATATCTACAATAGATTTTGAAATATTTATTTTAAAATTCAGAAAATCTGTGCGTTAAGTTATATTTAATATTAATTAAATAGTCAACACAATAATGTAATCATTTGAAGATGCATTCATGTACTATTAAAAAAATTATAAAGGGCATTGTTGCGAATGTTAAGAATTTCCTATAATTTTAAATTCAGATTTTAACAGATTGATGTAGAAGAAAAAAATGAACATCTAAAATACATGATGCAGTCTGCAATGCCATAATCTTGATAAACAGAAGACGGCATTTTCACTTGCTAGGGCAGAGCCGGCTTAGGTAGGGGCGAGCTGGGCAAAAAGTGAGGGCCCCGCGGTTTTGATGGGTGTCACTCTAGAAATTGCATTTTTCAGGAAAAAATATAGTAATTACGAATACAAAAACAAGTCTTGCAACTTTTTCATACATTTTTATAACAACGAATTGGGTAATTTATTTCCAATATACTTTGTTGTGTTTCAAGATATCTAAGGTAACCATCCATAGATATAGATTTGTACTATTTTTTTGTAAACTGTACTCTTATTAAAACTTGTGTAAACGTTACTCTTATCAAAAATCCAAAATACACCTTTTGTAATCTTAAATTATATAAACTATAACGGTTAATTTTAAATTATGCAAATTTTAAATGTTCCTATTTAGCCATTTCCATCCAAATAGTTTACATGAAAAAAAATATTCAAACTCACCCATTCATTAAGGAATTGTATGATTCTAGCAATAAGTTTTTTCCCCACCAAGTAGGATTGCGTCACTTTGAGGATACCCCCTTTGATAAATGTTTATATGCTATTGATTGTAAATTATTCTTTCAATTATGTTTATTTCAGGAGGAACTTTGATTTATTTTATTCATGAAATACAAGTTTTAAATAAATTACTTTCTTTTCAAACATATTTGCTTAGTAATATATATATTTGTGTATTATATTAAAATTTTGAACTACCCAAAATTATATGTTTTTGCTCCTCTAAAAGCTTTTAGGATTTTAGAAATAGTCTTATAATCCATGTACGGTTTATATATTTAAAAATGAAAAATATATTTTTATAACTGAATTTTTGTGCCTTGTTAATAAAAATAAAAAATTGCTTTAGGCTACAGCTTATAAAATGTACTTAAATAAGTGGAGAAATAGTATTTTCACATAATATGAATATTTTTGACTGCAGTAAGTCAGATATTTATATTTCAGCTTCTTTACAATTTGAATAGAAATTGTAAGCAATTTTACAAAGAGGTTATTGAATATAAATTCTTTGGCTATTTAAAAGTGAACTGTTTTATTTTGATACCCCACAGCTCATACTCTAAAATAAGACTCATTTACAATCATATGATCAGCTTCTGTGATATTTAAATTTTCAAAAATACTCTACATGTACGAAAACATTCTTTCAAAACCATACATCACATCTCATAGTCTTCTCCACAGCAGGCATTATTTTTCTATACTCAAAAAATTGAATGCAAAATACGTTTCCAAATGTGATTTTTTTAAAATATGGTATAAATACATTGCGGAATTGTCGTTTAGCTTCACTGAACAAAATTGTTTTAAGTGTACTGTTTTGAAAGACAAAATTAATTGAGAGAAGTTTTTCTCTCAATAGAATTTGTAATGACTGAATTGTGTGAAAGATGTAGTTATCGATGAATTTTCTGTTTAACACTAAAGAAACAGAAAGATAAAAAATTAAATTTGAATAGAAAATGGTTAGAAATACTTTCACATTTTGAAGAAAAATATATTCCCATTAAAATAGAAAAAAAAATTAAACGTTATTAACGATTTGCTACGTCACAAATGCTGATGTAAAGAAGATATTTTTGCTTAGTACAAGTTGTTTAACTATGAAATAAAATTTAGATTTTTCCGAAAAAATTCTTATAACATAAAAACATCATTTTTAGGATTAAAATATATGTAAATTAAAAGTATGGAAATCCCTCTTAATGTTACTTTAAATTTAAAATATAATTGAATAGAGGAGGATTGATTTTATTTCATAA
This sequence comes from Trichonephila clavata, assembly GCA_019973975.1. Taxonomy (NCBI): domain Eukaryota; kingdom Metazoa; phylum Arthropoda; class Arachnida; order Araneae; family Nephilidae; genus Trichonephila; species Trichonephila clavata. Next base: position 80,697 of record BMAO01020865.1, on the reverse strand, counting down.
ATCTAATTGTATGTAATGATACTCCATTTATTCTCTTATTGTTGAAAAAAAGAGAGAAATATGGTCACTTTTACTCTTTTTTACATAGTTACTTTTTAAAAAAAAAACATTAAGATGTACTTGTGTTTTCTTAGTCTCATATTCCACAACAAATACAAGGTGCTTTTTTCTGGCTCAAATCGTAATACCAAAATAATTTATTTTTCTTAAATTAATTTTTAAAAATTTGTTTTAAAGTAAGCAAGTATTTTTCAACTTTTGTTACAAGTTTCTTTCTTTCGAGTTTTTATTTTTTTAACTTTTCACTTTTATTGTGACTTAACAGATCAGGGGAACAACCACATGAACCTCACTTTTTCCACCCAAAATTTGCACAAGGCAACATCACTGATGTGAACGAGTGTTCGCCTGGTTTTAAATTAACAAAGGGGCTGAACTGAGCCATAAAATCTTCCCCTGTAGACTTCCCGCTAACTTTAAAAGGAAGAAAATCTGTTGCACTTTCGAAGGAATTCACAAAAGAGAAGTAAACACTTTCGGAATGATTTTTCAGGACAGAGACAAACGCTCAGAGGGTTAACAGATAATGCAACAATAAATTTCATGTTGCAGCCACTGAAAGAACAGCACACATCACTATCTGAAGAATTATATATTATATTGAAAAATTGCACAGAAGAAAGGCATACCAAAATAGAAAATGTATTATGGTATTTAAATAATTATAATGATTTTAAAAATTAAAATTAAGACTTAAAAAAATTTGATCAAGTTTATAGTACATTTTCTTAAAATTTTTTACCCACAAACCTATTTACATTCAGAAGAATTTGGTACAACTATTGAAGATGATGATGACACTAATGTCGATAGTGAAAAGGAATTGTCTCCTGACGAAAAATTAAAATTAATGATAGCTAAAAAAATTTCAACAAAAAAAAAATACAATACTGAAATTAGCTATATCTGAAACCATCTGATGAGAAATTGATTTATTTGAAGATGAGTGATTTAGAGGTAAATACTTATAAAAAGTGTATCACACATTGCTAATAGTACCACCAACCAGCGTAGATGCTGAAAGAGCGTTTTCGAGAGCAGGTATTTTTTGCACAAAATTACATTCCAGGCTTAATAACATTACAATTGATGCATTATGTTTTTAAGATCACATGTCAAAAATTTGTAATAGTACCACAGAATGAATAGTGATATTTGTACATTTTGTGATTTAAATGAATATGATGTTCCTTTACTTTTTTTGTGATTCTTTACATACTGTTATAATTTATAAGTTACAAAGTATTTTTTGTGATATTTACACTCACTAATTAAACTGGCAAATAAAACAAAGAAATATCTTTGTTTTTTTCTTTTTCTAAAATTTCTACTACCAGTGTTGAACTTTTGGTCCGATATTGCAATCCCTAGTTGAATCATAGTATTAGCAAGACAACAGAGAAGTTGTTTTTAACAAAACAAATCCTCTCTACTTCGAGAATTATCTTATGGAGGACTTTATCAAGTGAATTTAAACTAGATTTCTTGTGGCTTATTCTTAATCAATAGACTTTCAAAAATTATGTCCCACTATTTTAAATTTTATTCCAAAATTTATTTTTATTTTTGCATTTCTTGTGGTCATGGTAGTTGAGTGGTCTTGGCCGTGAACTCATGGGCTTAAGTCGTATTGCCTCTGAAGACCTGTGCAGGGGATAATGTACATTAAATCTATCTAGTCTCAAAATTCTTTTGTTGGTATGATGTGGAAGTTTGAAGGGTGGGGTGCTAAATCAGGGTCATTTTAGTTGCCTGATATTCAAAATTACAAGGTCTATTGTCAAAAGCCATTGTTTTGCTTCAGAGTTCAAAATCAAATCAACTTGCATCCTTCTCATTCTTTCTCTGCAAAATCTAGTCTTATGTTTTAAACTATTTCTAAAATCTATCCCACATATGCAATCCCTTTATAAATGGGCTTGGGGTAGCATATACCAGTGGATAAAAAATTCAAATTCATCAAAACCAAATCATATGCATCATAACTATCTCATATTGTATATTTTTGCTCTTGCTTGTTATTCAGGTTTCTAGAATTAATAGACAAAATGAGTAATTTTCTTTCTGGCTTCCAAACTATTAAAACAAATTTGTGTTAGTTTTTTAAGAAAAAATATTTTTTTTTTCAAATGGGCTGTATTTTGGCACCTTAAACTTTACAGACAGTCCCCAAGTGTGAGCCATTTCATTAGTGGCAGCTCCCACTACCAAATTTTTGACGCTTGAAGTTGTTATATTCAAGCTCTCGTCAGATGCTAAATATTTCCGTAATATGATTTTGGCAAGAGTACCAGAGCCAAATTGGTACTCAAGGTATCTTTCACTTGCTACATAATCATATGACATGCGTGTCTACTATTTTTGCATGCAGTAAATCTATCAACTCCAGCCAGGATCAAACCCGCTACCTTGGGCTTACGAGGCATGCAGGCTACCTTTAAACCAATGAGCTGACATTTTTTTATATAACAAAAATAAATAATTAACAATTTTAAATAAATTATTCTTTTTTTTTAATTCTCATTTTGAAATACCTTTTTTGGAGACCTTTTTCCCGTACTTGTTTTTAACCTGAGATTGTTTCTGATTGATGATTGATCTGAACATTGATGATTTAATTAATTTATAGTTGTGTGTGTTTTTTATCTAAAATCTCTTCTGAATATAATGCCGTAACATGAAGTAATTTCATCTAAATAACAATAAATTAATAACAATTATTCCTACAAAAAGAAATTCTAGACCCTGAGAACAATTCATCCCACAAAGACCAAAAGTATGCAAATTACTTGGGATATTACACTTGCAATGGCACTTCCCTGCCTAGTTCTATCAGAATGTCTTGGTGAAAAAGGCTGCCACTGTAAAATATTTCCTTCTATTGAAAAAACATGTTTTTCTCTTCATTCATCGACAAATAGCAGCAAATGTAGCTAACAGAACAGCAGTAAAATTAACTATATTTGAAAATGACACTCCCTGTTTATGATATCAGCAACTAGTAGAAGCCTTGGTATTTAAAAACACCATCTATCAATAATAGCAACTGGTTAAACCCAGAATTTGATATATTTTCTGTGTGTTGCTGTGTTTGTTTTCATGGTCCATGCAACCAATGAGCACACAAATTGCAGAAGCAGTTAAGTATAGTACTCGTACAGAATCATTTTTAAAAAATGTTAAAACTCAACAGAGAATATTTAAAAAAAAAAAAAGAAGTTTTTATATAAAGATGTACACTGGTACAGAGTAAGGGTAATCTTGCAGTTGAACTGCTGGTTAAAAAAAAGTTTGTGGTTAAGAGGGGATATGTGGGGTTTTATGTTCTTATTTCTTTAATTTAATGTATTGAAACTGTTTTATTTTTATTTGATGTGAAGAAAAATGATTCAATAGAAGTTTATTGAAGTTAAATTTTAAAAAACAAAGAAATAATCAGAGTTTTGTATTTTGCTTAGGAAAAAAAGTGAAAAAGCTAAATAGTGGCTGAATTAATTTGAACTAGTGTTTTGATTGGCCTTGCGATTAAGGTGGTATTCTTTTTTCCAAAGAAAAAATTATCTGTTTAGTCATAAAATTTTTATTCAGATACAAATGTACAATGCTATCCTAATTAATCAATGCTTTGTTAATATTCATTTGAATTATAATCAACTTTGAGATAACTTTTATGTCTTGAGAGGTAATTCTGAAAAATGTTTCTAATTTATATTAAGATTTTAGTTGGTTTATTAATTAGTTCAAAAATTATTGATAGATTAAATGTTAGTTTTGCCATATCTTAACAATAGACTTTTTTTTCTTTAGTCTTGTACTGGTATTGAAGATGTTGGTGAAAGTATTATGTACTTGGAAGCTACTAACTGGAATCTATTGGTGAGTAAAGATCTTGCAAATCTTATTGCAATGCAATTGAAAAATAAATTTAAAATTTTGTCTTTGTATTAATTTGTTCAGACAAATGTGATAAGGTGTATTAATGAAAAAAATATGCTAAAAAGCATATTTTTACTAAACTAAACAAATTTTTAAAATAAAAAAAAAATTGTTTTTTAAAATAGTTTTTTTTTTAGTTAAAGAATTATTCACTTACAAAATGAAATTTTTATTCAGAGTTAAACTAATTGAATAAGAAGTATCATAGAATCATATCATGTGAAATCATTCTTTTATTTTCCCTGAAAGTTTTGCAATGTTTAGTTGTAACTATAGTTATTTTGTAATGTCCATATTCAATAACACAATAAGTTACACAATATAATATTAGGAAATTTCACCATTCAGGGTTTTTACAAATATTTTAGAGCTATTTATTTTTTACTTTGATGGCACTATTAATGTCAGTTTTCATGGAACCCAAAAAGGTTCATTGAAAAGACAAGTTTTCATAACTTTTCAAATTAAACATTTGTGAAATATTTTCTTTCTAAAAGGAAAATATACAATAGTTTTTATTTAACTTAAAATTTATAACTCTGTAAAAGTATTTAATCTTTTTTCCTCTCAAGGTAGAATCAGAATTCAAAGAAGCATCTTTTTTTCTTTGATTAAATCTTTACAAATACATATATGAATGTTCCAAATATGAATTCATATTACAATTTTACAGTATCTGTTCAGCTTTTCTTTTGAAATATGTTCTAATGCTTTTGGGTTTCAGTGCAAGTTGTATAGCGAATACCTTTATTATTTAATGACAAATAATAATCTGTATATATTTCTCATCACAGCTAAATGAAATTGAGGACACATATAATGGCTCAAAGGGAAGTAAATTATAATGCGCAGGGAATTTAACTTTCAAATTCGTTAAATCAAGTGTCAACCCACTTCTTCAAAATTCCTTCTACTCTCATGAAATGTTCTGATGAAAAATTACTGTGAAAAAAAAATCTTTTAAGTTTTAAGAAGAAAAGTTTTTATCGTGAAGTAATTGAAAAAGTATAATTCTGTATGGGGGGGGGGGCATTTTTTTTGGATTCGATCACTGAAAAGCTTTTGAATTAAATTTTGTAGAATTTGAAATCTAAACTAATTTTGTGTTGAATATATAAATGAAATGAAAGAAGATAGGGGGACCTGTAATAAAAGAATTCTTTATATTCTTAGTTATTTTATGAAATATTTAACTTTGTTTCCTTTGAGTCAATAACAATGACAATAATTTTTCTAGATGTAAATAAAATTGAAAGTTAAGGATACCCCTCTGACAATTAGAAAGTTATCGAAAAAAAGATGTTTTTAATAACTTTTCTAACTTTCAGTGCTATCAGACAAAGTTGGTATTAATTATTTGGGGGAAGTAGATTATATGATTATTAACTTAATAGAACATGGTTAATTAAGTTTAAAAATACGATTTTTCTCACCATGAAACCTGATTTTTACCAAAATTAGATGAATAATGTTTTAAATAGCTTGCTTCAAATTTTATTTGCTTTAATTTCTAGTAACGTTGAAGAAAAATTATTCACTAAATTACTTTGTGTACCGCAGAAACACGGCACAATTGTTTTTGAAAAATAACAATATTTTTATTTTTTTTTTTTTTTTTTGTGATTTCCCACCCAATGAGTCAATTTTGATGCGTTTTGACAGACTAAATGTTTTAATAGATCTGTATCTCATTCTCATAGTTGTGATCAATCAAGATTACATACTAAAAAAAAGTGCATGCTTTGCTCTTTTAGACCTCATGAATTAAAAAATCTGATACACCCAATGTTTTTTCATATGGTTTTTCGAAAACTACTCAAAATTTAACCTAAACATGTAATAACTTCGCTTTTTAACAGTAATCACACAAATTTTCTTTTGTGCCAAACATTATTATACGTGTTTTGACTGAAGATTGAAAAATATACCTAAAAATTGTGGATTTAAAAAAAAATTATTTAACATCTTTTTTTTTTCTTTTTTAAAGTTTATTTTGTGCAATTTTTTTTTTTTTTTTTTTTTGTATTGATGTGTATTATTTTTAGCTTAATTTAAGCTGCAAGTAAAAAAAAAAATAACTTTATCATCATACTTCATATGATTTCACTTTATATGCCACCTATTGTGCAGAAAGTTCACAGAACAGTAGGGGAAAAAATTCTGCTATTTTCATCGATTTCAAAACTGTCATCCTTTCTTCGGAATAGGACAAAAAATAATTTTGGACAGACTGTTTATTTTGACAGGATGCAGTATAATTGTTTTTACAAAATAACATTATTTTAATTTTGTGATTTTCTTTTTCTAAAATGTTTTAATTTCAAAGTGTTGTGATGGACAAAGTGTTCCAGTAGCTCTGTATTTCAAAGTTGTGATCAATTGAGCTTACATACTTTAAGTGCATGCTTTGCTTTTTTAGACCAGGTGAATCAAACCCCCTCTTTTTTCAACTGTTTTTTCCCAAATTACTCGAGATTCGAAGTAAACTTGTAATAAATTCGCAATTTAATTAAATAATTGCACAAAACTTTTTTTTCTTTGTCAAACCTTATTATCCATGTTTTGACAAAATATTGAAAGATTTACTTAAAAATTGCGAATTTAGAAGAAAAAAAAGGTTTTTGTTAACATTTTATTTTTTGAGGCTCTATTTATGCAATTTCTTCCTTGCATTTTTTGTTTAAAAGTTACCTTTATTTGTTATCGATATGCGAAATTTGGAATCTTTAACATAAAAACTAAGCCCTCAAATATAAAAACTGTATGTCAAATCCCCCGACACACAACTAAAGTTTACTCCTTAAGTATGGTTGTCTTTGATTATATAATAGGCAAAAGGGTAAATAAATACCTCATAATACTGAAACCCTATGCATGTATTTTCTTTATTCTATTCACATTTTTCATATTGATTCGGTAAAATAATATACATTGTTATGAAGGTTGATTTATTTCAGTGTTAATATCACTGTGAGTATTAATTACATTCTCTCACCATTATTAATCACTGTAACAAGAGGCCTGTGGTAACTAAAGTATGATACATGAACGTTGGTAGATACGTGATTTACTAATCGTGAAAACATCGCATCAATGGTTATAACATATCTAGTTGTCCCCAGTGCTCTACCAGAAATAAAATCAAAATTAAGCTCTGATTTTAAAAATTATGCTAATCTCAATCCTTCACCTTTATCAAAATCATTATTGAAATTGCCACAAAGTATGAATGGAATTACATGATACTGTTTCCCCAGTAGTTTAGTTGTATATGCTAAAAATGTCTTGTGGATATAATCTATCATGTTAGTAGTAGCATTCTGATTGACAGAAATATAAACTGTGATGAAAAATGGGATACCGTTGGGTAAAGTGCATCTCGCCGCACATATATCTCCCAAATTAGATTTAGTTCGATTAATGTACTGGGGATACTTCTTCTCACAAAGTCATCATGATTGCCAATAAACTTATGTTGTGAATTGTACACATTTTGACATATGGCTACCCAGCCCCCACAATTAGTACTTTGTTGTCTATACTGTGTTATGTGTTTAAAATTTTCAATTTCAACTAATTCCTCATTGCGAAGCCATGTTTCCAGTAACATCAAAATTTGTGCTTTTTGCACAATATTACCACAGAGATCCCGTGCCAGGAGACTTTGGCACTTGAGAGAAAAGGGAAGCATATCCCTTCCATTCATTTTATTGGTCAATTGTAGTGAGATGCAAGATAAACATTCGAAAACCTGGTAAACTCAATCACCTCTGTCCGGAGGCTGTTAATCAGTTATAAAAATATCGCTAAAAAGAGAATATTCTAACAGTATATTGATTGTGTTATTCAAATAATGTTTATTTTTGATGATCATGCTTTGCTACTTTGCTATTCAGTGCACTAAAACAGTATTAAATACATACCTCCGAATTTGGTGATTTTCAGTTATAGTCAACTTCTTTGTCAAAAGAGCTAAGGCATGATGTGTCACTTGACTCGAAAACCGGTTTTTGACGCGAATTACGCTAAAAAGAGAAACACTAGTAAGTGTAAATTGTGAATTATTTTAAAGTGTTTTTTTTGAGGGCTTAGTTTTTAAAATATACAAGGGGTAATCAAATGAAAAGGTACGAAACGACATAAAAATGAAACAGTTAAATATTTGCATATTCCGCCAAGGGAGAATGTAGCAAGACATCTCGGGATGCCATTGGAGACTCTGACTGGGATCGGATCATGCGCGGGTGCCCGCATGCGCAGGAGAGAGCAAAGGCTCTTATAAAAAGCGGCGTCCAAATGATGCGAGCACAGAATTACTCGAGCACAGAAAAAGCATTAACTCCGATGTGTACTGTGAGACACTCCGACGCCTACGCAGGTCCATCAAGAACAAAAGACCGGGGCTGCTCACGGAGGGTGTGGTTCTGCTCCATGATAACGCGCGTCCACACGTCTCCAGAGTCACACAAATGGAACTGGACAAGTTCCAATGGGAGACGTTGGACCATCCGTCCTACAGTCCGGACATGTCACCCTGCGATTTCCATGTGTTTGGTCCACTGAAGAAACACCTAAAAGGAAAGCGCTTCAACTCGGACGACGTACTCAAGGACACTGTGAAGAACTGGGTCTCATCACAGCCACAGGAATTCTGGGAACAAGGAATCCTGCGGCTTGTTCATCAGTGGGATCGTTGTGCTCAGGCCTATGGTGTATATTTTGAATAAAGTCTATATTTGTACCCACCGTGTCGTTTCGTTCCTTTTCATTTGATCGCCCCTTGTACTTTCCGAATTTCCCACATAGATAACAAGTAACGGTAATTTTTAAACAAAAAATGTTAGAAAGGAACTGCATAAATGATTTTTTAGGGGTATTAGACAAAAAACACAAACTCTTTTAAAATCTATAATTTTTAAGCAATTTTTTTAAATTTTTGAACAAAACACGGAAAACAACGTTTGACACTTGGAAAAAAAGTTTCGTGAGGTTATTTTTATACATACTGAAGTTATTAAATGTTAAAGTAAAAATTTGAGTATTTTTTTAAAAGTCGCAAAAAAAAAAGTTTTCGGCATTTCATATTTTAAATTATTGATTCAAAAAGAACAAAGTATTAACTTTTTTAGTACTGAATTTCAATACATTACAATGGTAAGAAAATTGAACAGAACAAATAAAAAATTCTTTTCATAAAAACACATTGATATGGACTCATTTTAGAAAAAAATCGTAAAAAAATGCAAAATTTTGTTATTTTGTGAGAAAAATTATACCGTATTGTGGCGAAATAAGTGAACATTCCAATTCTGTAGTTATTTTTTGTCTAATTTCTGTGGGAAAAGAATGATCCTAATTTTAAAAAAGAAGAAAAAATAGTCCTCTCTTCAGAGAGCAACTTGGCGCATGCGCAGAACACAGCATAACGCTTTTTTGTTAACGATTGTATGAATTTCACTCCTCATATTATTTCCATACTGGGGACTTTACATGAAAATTGATTCTTAAGGAGTAAACTGAAAAAAAAAATCAAAGCTTCATTCTTTTCAAATAACTTTTAAAAAGGTTAAAACACCTGATTTATCTGTCCTGTATGCCATTTAAGTGCTGAGAATCAAAAGGATGATAAGGGAAAAGATTTCTGGCATCCCCCCCCCCCTCTTTGATTTCAAAACTGCCATGCTTTCTTCCGAATCGAAATTGGATGAAAAATAATTCCGAAATCGGACAGACCATTTATTTCGCCATGATGGGACATCAAGACAAATAATATTAAATAAGAAACTGAAGGTCCTAAACATCTTCCAAAGGAGATAGGTATTATTAAAGTTTAAGGTTCAAAATTTCAAGTGATTATAAAAAATGGAAAAATTCGTTGATTCGTTAGTGGTTTTCATTAAAATTATTCTTTTTGTCAATATTTTCTTCAAAAATAAATTTAAAGATAAAGTTATAAAAAATGTCAGTAGAGAGCGCTTTAGACTTTGGAGTAACGAACAACTATTTTTTATTTTTTGTATCACATGAAATGCTTTCAAAAGCTGAGACATAAACTTAGAGCTCAAAATCCAATTCGTTGGGGATGGTTAAGTAGCACAAACAAAATTGTATTCAGGAGGTGAAATTTGAAACACCCTCCCCTCTGAACAGAGTTCGGTTATTCCTGATCTTGGTTCGTAGGACTTAGTGTCGTAGACCAGGTAGCAACTATTACCTCCTACAGGTAAAATAAACCAGAGAGGGATGACGAAATTAAATTTATTCATAATAGATATGAACAATTTTTCCACTCAAAAAGAAACAATTTAATGTTCGCACGTAGTGCATATGAATGAAGGTTGAATGAATGATGACTCATAGAAAATGGTACACGCATGAGTTTCTTGCGGAATCACAAAAGCTGCTCAAAAGAGTGCCCACCAGCAAGGATGCAGGCCTCACACCGCCTGCGGAGGTACTGTCTAACATTAGCAAATACCCCGGATATCGCTTCCTGCTACAATGGTAATCCTCGAACTAGCGCCTTGTCGGAGTCAACGGGGCTTGCGTAAACAAGACTCTTCGTATGGCCACAGAGGAAGGAGGATGCCCCCAAGTTACCGGACCACCCCATCCAATCCATCACCCTGGATATGCTGTATTCAATGCACTTCGCACATCTGTGCTGAAATGTGCAGGCGCTCCGTCCAACTGTGTTGGAACCACATAGGAGCCTTTATGTTGGCTGGAATACTTTGCAGTAGAACTGGAAGCACCTCTCGTAAGAATACCAGATACGTTCCATCATCCAGGTGCCTTGGCAAAAGATATGGTCCGATCAAATGATCGTGGATAATTCTGGCCCACACATTGACGCTGAAATGCCGTTGATATAAATGAGGACGGATAGCATGTGGGTTAGTGTACGTCCAGTTGTGTGTATTGAAAATGCCTTCCTGACTGAAATCACATTCTTCGGTGAATAGCACGTGTGCGTCAAAGTCTGGTTGTGCAGCCAATCGTTAGAGGAACCATCGATGAAAAATCGACATGTGGCTGATGGTTGGTTGCTTTCAAGGCATGCATACGCTGTGCATGATAGGGTCAAAGGCCTTCGGCTCTCAATGCTCGCCAAACCGTCATGTGACTCACATGTGGTGGCGGATACAGTCCTGTTGCACCTGAAATTCATGAATACATGTTCTTCAAATTCTGGTGTCCTCGCACTCCTGATACACCCTGTGTCGTACATCCCACTGACAAACAAACCGGTTTCTCTGAGATGCCAATGCAAATGTTCGAAAGTTTTTGGGTTTGGCAAGTGTCTCGCAGGAAATCGTTCTCCGTACAATCGCCAGGCCTCAAGGGTATTCCCATCCGCAAAGCCGTAAATGAAATGTATATCGGCAATTTCTTGATTAGTGTAGCTGGTCATCTCTACAGCTGTCAAAACAAAAACACAATGAATGCAGACAACCACAGCTTTTATTGCACTTTACATCCTTACATACAATTAAATCCTTGTGTACTACACTTTGCATGCAAATCGGGTGATTTGCATAATTGGATATTTTGCGTGGAAAAAATGCTCATGTCTGTTATGAATAACTTTTTTATTTAATTATGTCATCCCTCTCTCGTGTATTTTACTTTTAGGGGGTAGTAATTGCTGCTTAGTCTACGACCGAGCATCCAAGAATAACTGAACTGTATCCAGGGGAGGAATACTATTCCGTTTGCACTTCTTAACCACCCCCAACGAATCAGATTTGAGCTCAAAATTTAAGTCTAAGCCTTTGAAAGCATTTCAAGTGATACAAAAAAAAATATCGGTAAAAAATGCCTGTTTCTTACTCTAAAGTCTAAAGCGCCCTCTATCGACATTTTTTCAACTTTATCTTTAAATTTATTTTTCAAGAAAATACTGACTAAGAATAATTTTAGCAAAAACCGTTAACGAATCAACCCATTTTTTTGTTTTTTTATAATCATTTGAAATTTCGGACTCTGTCTCCTATTTAATATTTGTTTGTGTTGATATGTACTATCACTCTTAAAGTTTTGCCCAAGAGTTTAGATACACCCTGTATATAGTACAATAAAATAAATATAGTGACTATCCCACAGAACAAAGAATTAATAAATAATGGATTTAATAACCAAAGACACACAACAAACCGAAATATTAGTAAACTTATTAAAACTCAATTGTGACCCAAATGGAAAACTATTATGCTTTCTAGAACTGTCACTGACTTAAGGCGGTGAAGTAGGGTTAAACTTGCTTTATAGTGCATCAAAATTTGTTGAAAAAAAAAAACAAGTTTGAAAACTGAAGTTAAACCTAATAATATCACATGTATGCTTTCAGTACTGTAACAAACAATTAATCTAATAGGAATGACAATTGTAAAATATTTCAAAGCTACATAATGACACACTGAATAATCCAACATAAATACCAAAATCTTTTTCCATCTGGTGTAATGTAATTAATGTGAACCAATAGCCTGAACACATACATGCAATATGAAACAACTATCTTTGATGTGTGACTAATATATTGCTAACTATAACTATGGCGCCATCTATTCGACAGTTTTGTAATTGGTAAGTAAACTAAGTGACTGTACAGAAAAGTTGAAGAAAAATTGACGAAAATAAACTTAATTGTTTCTATTTTTATTAATGTATATAAATAGAAAGCTATTGGGATGTTCACATTTTAAACAGCATTTATAAAAAATTTTGAAATTATAATATTTTTTTGATTCTTCTGAAATTAGATTATTTCTTTGGATATATATTTCTAAATATGTATGTATTTAATTTCGGTATTTTATTAATGTTAAAATTGAAGGCTTCTATTTTATCTTAAATATTAGTTTTTAAAAAATTATTTTCTACTTATAATTGTAGATCTAAGAAGTCTGATTTATGTATGTCAGAGTTGGTTCTAATTAATTTCAAATACTATGGATAAAAACAAAAGTTCAGTCTATAATTTGATTTATATTATGTATGTTTTCATTTTCATAGAAGTGAGGATAGGTATTAGCTAGATATTACTAGCTGGCCCTCCTTAAGATTCTTAATTTTTTAAAAATGAAATTAATTGTAAAAAATATTGGTTTCTTTTAAAACTAATTTAATAATTTGTTTATTTATTCATGGAATATTTAATAAATTTGATTAAGAACTTTAATTAAGTCTTCTATAATCTATAGAATTAAAAAGATCTTCAAAATCACAACTATGAATAGAGTTAATCATTTTGCCTTTCATTGAAATAACTTAATCTTTACTATTTTTAATAGTAATTGAAATATTAGAAATATGGTTTAACATGTCCTGTATTACTGTTCGTAATATCTTACCCGGTTTTGTAAGTTTTAAAGCCATTAGTAACTGTTCTAAATGGAATGCGATTTTTTATGGATTTTTGGATTGAGAAAAACGTGGGAATTTTAAATCTGTACTATTCAATTTAATTTTTCATGGAATGCTAAGATACAGTTATTTTTTTAAATCATGTATGTATTTTATAAATGCATTATTGTCCTAAAAATGACTATTAAGTATATTATAGTAGTGCCTTTTCCAAACTGTTGCAAAATTATCAAATACTTTATCTACATATACAACTGCAAAGTCTTTTTGTAGGTTTAATATGTTTTTGAAGTGCCAGCAAGGTTTCTCTCATCTTTTGTCTAAAAACAAAATAGCGAAGAAAGAAACCCTTTTGACAGGAAGGGGAAGCAAAAATTTTCCCGATAACAATAGAAGGAAAAGTTATTTACTCAAAAAAGCTAGTAAAACACCCTGCCAAGTTTTTTTTTTTTAAACATTATTACCCTTTTTTGACTGAAGATAGAAATTTTACACACACATAAAAATTACAAGTTTTAATGAAAATATTGAGTTTTTCATATATAGTCCTTTTTTCAAGTATGTATTTATGCAGTTTTTCCTTACATTTATTTGTTCAAAAATTACCATGGTTTATATTCGATATGTGGAATTTTGAATCTGTCTTAAAAACAAAGCCTAAAATAGGTAAACTCTATACATATGCAAATTACATATTCACTTTCCCTTGAATTGCCAACAAGGTTCCTCTTCCTCCTCATTTTGGTTTAAAAATTGAACTGAGGGAGCAAAACTCGCTTGGTGGGGGGAAAGTGGAAGAAATTTTTAAAACAGAAAATTTAGTGACATAAATATAGAAATGCATGATCATTTGTCAATGAGAAAGCTGTGTTAAAAGCGGGTGCTGCGATAGCTTGCTGTTGATTAAAAATAACAACACATTGATGACTTAAAGTGCTGTTTGGAGCTGTTTAAGCAAAATATTTTTACATTGTTATGGTGACAATGGATGAAACATGGATTCATTATTACACACCATGAAAAAAATTATCAACTGAGTGAACAGCAGTAGATGAAAGCCATCCAAAACAACCAGAAACTCAAAAATCAGCTGGCAAGGCTGTGGCCTCCATATTTTGGGATGCTCCTGAAATTTTGTAAATTGACTACCTTGAGAAAGGCAAAACCATTAATAGTGAATATGAATTAACTGACATTATTGGATCAACTGAATGAAAAAGTAAACGTCCTCAAATGCAAAAGAAAAAAGTGCTGTTTCACCAAAACAATGCTCTGTGCCATAAGTCAATGAAAATGATGGTCAAATTGTGCTTCAAATTACTTTCCCACCCATCATACAGTTGTTTGCAGACCTTTAAAGATTGATCCAGGGTAAGTGGTTTGGATCAAATGAAGTGATTGCCGAAGCTGAAGTCTATTTTGAAAGCTAAGACAAATCATCTTATGAAAAAGGTATTAAAAAATTAGAGTGCTAGGCTGACTGTATCACTCTTGAAGAGAAGTATCTTGATAAATAAAATTCAATTTTGCCTAAAAGTTGTTTTATTGATTAGACCTGGGACTTATTGAGTAATGTGTTAAAATATGCACATATTTTTTACTCATCAATTTGAACTTTATATCAGAAAATTCCACCCCAACATTTTCATACATGAAGTATAAATGTGGACAGAATAAGATACAAACTCTGAAAATTCCAAGTTTATTGGCTAAGACAGATTAGGCATAGCTTGTAATTGACTCCAAATTTATTTATTAAGTTCTATGTATGCATACTAGAGGAGAAGGGTAATTGTGTTTCTCATCATGGATCCTGAAAATCATTAAATTTTACAATGAAATGATTATTTCTAAATTTCTCAAAGAAATTTTTGTCGTAATTTTTATTATTTTGGCTGTAATGTAACTAAAAAAATATTAAATATATTGATCAGAATTTCAAACTCTGCAGTAAATTTTTAAAAGATGTTTAGTACATGCAGCAATGTGAACAAAATTTTCTTTAATATAATTTTACCTTTACTACAGGATGCTATTAATTCTTTTATGCCTGAGGAGTCGCAAACATTACCATCTGAACGAGAAGCTGAGCTACCAATGGAATTGGTAGAAGGAGCTGCAGGGGTTACAGCTGATAATCCTGAAAAGCAAAGTACAAGTCGGAATACAAAATCTCCTCATTCTATCCCAGTAGCAGTTGATGATGTTCAATTAGCATCAAGGCTGTTAAATTTTTCTGTTCAGTATAAGGAAAATATGGTCCCTCTCGAAGTTCCTGATTCTGAAACTGTTGGTGAGTGCATTTCTATTTAATTGAATGCTAATTCTTTCCCTATATTATTGGTAAGTTTGTTACTAATATAGTTAAACTGTTTTGTCTTTATTAACTTGTTGACTATATACAAAAGAAATGTAAATTCAAGTAATTTTTTTTAATGATAAATTTATCAGGGTGTTAAGGAATTGAGCTTATGATTTCAGCAGTCTTAAACTATATTTCAGCCAGTCTGTTTGTATTTTGAGAAAAATTACATATAATAAAATATTCATTCAAAATTCATTGTGCTGATAGTTTACAGTGTAAGAAAAATCACTAAAAATGTTAAATTTAAATTTATATCAAGTAATAATTTGTGTGTTTGAAAAAAAGAGAACACTGACTTTAAAAAATGGGGTAATATTTTTACTCTAGATCGTACTCAACCTTTTTTGTTGGGCCACATACATTTGATAATTATTTCACGCAAACCGCATCATGAGAATCAATGGGGGGGGGGGGACACAATAAAACCAAGGCAACATTAAAGATTTGAAATGTGGAAAATTGATTAAATTATTCCTTCATCGTTGGCTTTTATTTTAATATTATATTAATCTCTCAATCAAATGGACTAGTTTACTAAGTTATGGGATGCTTTCGATTTCCTTTCTTCCATGACCATATATCTTGCTTATATTCTGTCACAAACAAAGCTGCATGCAGTTTTATAATCTGATTTATTTTATTTATTTATTATTTTTTATTTTTTTTTTTTTTGCAGTTTAGTACTGTGAAATCACTGTCGCTACTCCACTGTTATAAGTTATTACTAATTGTTGCAGTTACAAACCAAAAAAAATATTGATAGATTTGATTGTTAGAATTTTGCACTAAATTTTTAATGCATTGTTCTTGGTTGAATTTCTTAGTGCAATGTAGCCTGACTGGGCCACTCAGAAAAGCTCGCTGGGCCACAGGTTGAGTATCACTGCTCTAGATCATTAAAATTTTCATCTTCAACAGTATTATCAATGTCTAAATTGTACCTTTTTAATTTATTTTGAAGACCAATAGTACTGTATGCTTCTATATGGAGCACTGCAGTTATGAATAACTGAAAGAGATTGTATTTTTGCACACACAATATTTAAAATCAATAGAAACTCCTCGGTATATCTGAGATTCAATCAGTTAAAGATGTTCAAAATTTGTATCATCCTTTCCTTACATTAAAAGATAATCCTAAAAGTCTTTTCTAGAATTTTACTCCAAATTCCCTACACTTTACTTCAAATTAAACTAGCATACAATCCAACTGCAGTTAATTCTCAAAATAAAATGATATAGGATTAATGTTTTTTGAAAATCTCTTAGTCAAATGACCTAATAATCTATTGGGAATTTGTTTTTCCATAGCAAAAACAGCTTAGTTGTCAACAAAGGGAACATTTTCAATAAAATGTATAATTTTCATTGAAGCTGTTTAAAAACAGTTTCACTGTTAAAGGCTCAAAAGTGACTAAATTAGGGTGCTTCTAGCCATGAAAAATCTAGATTATAGTATACAGAAAAATTTCAACATTGTTTTGGAACTATTTTTCTGAAGTAGGAAGAGGCATGTGTAAATTTTAGAAGCCTAGTGGCTGAGTGGTTGGTGCATCGCTCTTCCACACCACAGGTCCAAGGTTCTAACCTCGAGCTGGGCAAGTTAACCCTGCCTTTCATCCCTTTAGTGGGTTGATAAATGAGTACCAAGATTGCTTGGGAACTTAATACTGGGTGTTTCACATCAGACTGACCGAAACATCTGCTCATTCACCTCAGGGACCAAGGTCATGTATACTGAGTTGGGCACAGTAGGCCTTGGTCCTCATGCGCTGTTGTGCCACTGAGTTTAAGTTATGAAAAATTTTAATTACCAACCCATTTACCAAGTGATGTTAAGAAAAAAGGAAACCATTCTGAATCATTTTTTGTCAAGTAATCTTAATATATGGCCCCCTAATACTTTCCCCAAATATTTTCAATTATTATATTTGAATAAAATTTGTTGCATTGGCTATTTAGAGACCATTTTCTACATCATTCTGTAAAAAAAAAAAAAAATTGGCTTAGTAATTTTAAAATTCTTGTGCAAGTTTATTATCTGAGTTATAATCTATCAATACCACACAATAATTTACCTATTTATAAGGTTAATATAATTTAATTACCAAGGTTAATATAATTTACCAATATAGAAGGTTTAATTCCCTTTGAATTATGTTTCCTACTCTTCTCTCTCTCTTTTACAACTGTACATCAAAATCACAAGCTGTGTCAAAACTTTGGTAAGTCACAGCTTGAGAATGTGACTGATGATTTTACCATAGTTAGATTTTTGCATTTCATATTGCATAATTTCTGTTAAAACATAGATTTGAATCTTGATGGTACTTAAGATTTGCCATGTAGAGGTGTTGATACATGTTAAATCTCTCAACTCAAAGTCTTCATATTAGTTTAGTGGGAAAGTTTGAGGTGTGAGTTGCTAGTTCAGGTATTATTCCTTTCTCTTGACTGAGGTTCATAATTATGAGGTTGTTTGTCAATAGCTCTTATGTAGCTTTCGAGTACAATGTTAATAAACAATCAATTGAACAATTTCATGAACAGTTGCATTTTGTCACATTTTTTGATTTGATGAATTTGATCAACAGTATTATATGTAAGTACCATAAACTTCAATAAAGTTGTATAATGTTCTGTAAAGGTTTAATTAATTTTTAAAATTCATTAATCATAATATTAATAGTTTTGTGTCCATGATTTTCCAAGAGAATTTTTCAAAAAAATGCTCTTTTTCAACCCATATATCTTTAAAATTACTACTCCTCCTTCCGTCTGCCATATTTTTATGCAAGTAAAATCTTCACTTAAGTGTAGTTGAAAGTAGGGTGGAAAGTCTGTCTCTCTCTGGTCACTTAAAAACTAACTTGACAATTCAGCTAATTAAAATACAAGCTTTTGTTGTATCAAGTAATTCAAGTTGCTTGAGGATTGATTCCCAAGCACAGTTATGAAGCTTTGGCCTTTATTTTTTCCGTGATCACTTATAATTTTTAAAATTTATTTTTAATGTAAATTCACAGAATGTGTCTGTTTATTAAATTTAAACTCAAGAATTATGATCAAGATGTTTATACTGTAACTAGTGTAGGAAAGTGATGACTCATTTAAGCTTAAATTAAAATAATTTTTTAGAGGAAAGTTTTTTTCTTTGCATACTTTATTTCGTGTCTATTTTACTTCAAAATTGCAGAAAAATATTATTTTGTGAATAAACATCTTCAAAAATGAATACTCGGCTGAAAATTTTGTAATATTTGTGTCAGCTTTTTTTAAGAGAAAAGGGGTTGATAATTATAGGTAACTGATTATGTATTTCTTAATTCACACACATACACTAATTTTACTTATGGTTAAAATGTTACCAAAATAAAGAAATTTTTCAAAGTAAATATATAAAGTTATACTGATTGAAATTAAAATAATCTAAAATTAATTTTTCCTTGAAAGCTGTTTTTTGTCATATTATCCGAGAACTGTCGTTTTCATTGTATTTTAAAAAGTAATCGAAATACTAAAATAATTTTATTTTCTCTTTAAATGTTAATGGCTAATAAGTTTCTTTTAACTGAGATTTTTAAAAAATATCTAAATTTTTAGTTTAAAAATGTAATTTTATTTAGTTTCAGATTCATTTCACTGGAACATTAAGCTGTTGCAGTTACTACTATACACTTACACAATTGCTATTTTCATGCTGAGAGATTATGCATTTCACTAACCTATGATCTGAGGGCCTACTGAATAAGTATAATATAAAGTTGAAGGTTTGTTGTCAGATTCTTTGCCTTAGAGAGTTCCTTCCTACTGGGCTCTTTGTGCCTATGCTCTTAAAACCATTATGACTTCATTCCCAAAAGTTATGTCTCCACATTTATACTGATGGCTCTGCTAGGGGCATAACTTTCACCCCTGCATTGCAGGAGGGGGCCCAAAGCCTGACTGATGCCATGTGTATATTTAACCAATTTATAAAATATTAAAGGCAAAAGCTGACTTCGCAGGGGGCCCCTAATATTCTCCGTTATGCCACTGAGCTCTGCCCAGGATAACAGCTCATCAGGGTCCAGCTTCTGCTGTGAAAGCCTTTTTGAAAGCTCTTTTGCAGTAGGCTTAGGTACTACAAATTTTGATGCAAAGATAGAGGCTGTGAGACAAGCAATATGTCATAAACCAATTTAGCTGCCTCTTATAGACAAACTGTTTTCCTTGTAGATTCTCAGTCTGCAATCCTCACTCTGCTCCTTATGCAATAATGACTCAATAGAGGTGGAGGGGGTGAAGTAACAAAGTCATGCATTCAATGATGCTGATTGGAATATTGTCTTCCAATGGAACCATAGCCATTGCAGCATTCCTGGCAACAAAAGGATGGGCTCACTGGCAAAGCATGACGGCAACCTCCTACAGCCTTCTGGTGACTTATCGTGCAGCCAGTCTTTTTCAACTATCTCCAGATCCACAGAAAAATCCGTTTACAGAGCTCAGTAGAATGATGATAAGGGAAGGATTTGGCAGATCCTGCTCGATAATCCAGTCCTGATGAATCTTACCAGATAAATCTTCTCTGCATATTTTCGAGCTCTGACAAGACATGGCTATCTTCCAAGGCACTTTCACTGAATTGGTGTGAAAAACACCCCTGACTGCTCTATGTCTTAAAGGAGAGGCGTGGATTTCAATCATCTGACAGTTTGTGCTTTCTTGGCCAACACAAATTTTAATTTTGACCTTTTTATCTTCTGACAACTTTTCTGCAAAGGCTAGTTTGTATTGGGCTGCTCGCAGGGAAATGGCCCATACAACCTCTTCAGCGTAATGTGGAGAGAAAAACTAATATAATTTGATAATTTGTCCTCTGGGAAATGAAATGAAATGTATATTTTAAATTATATTCAAGCTCTACACTTGAAAAAATTTGTCAGTTGTGTGTGACCACATACCTTATAATAAGAATAATTCAGCTACTAGTTAGAGCCTTATGGGGGAAAATCAGAAAACTTTATACACTGGAGGAGTTCTGTATTATAAGTAGAAAAGCTCAGTTGAATGTGCAGTAGAACCTCAATAATCTGGATTAGACAGGTCTCTAAAACTTCTGGAGATAAGCTTGGGGAAATAATGGATTAAATGAAATAACTTATAAATAACCAATGGTAGATAGCTAAAAATTTTATACAATACAAAAATCATTTATTTTGAAATGAGATAAAGCAAAAAGGTAAATAATTGCACTACACAGAATTCAAATCAATGCATTATATATATGATGGTCTAGGCTCGTCTTCCATGACCACACTTGACTCATTCATAGATTTGAAGAAGTAGCCACAATCTTTTATCTTTCTCTTGCATTAATTTCTTGAACAATTAACTAAAGCAAATGCTTTGGATGTCTGTAAGAAAATTAAGGTTTCATTTTTGTTTTCAATGTATTTTATCATAAAATATTCAAGGTGTTTTTAATTTTACTATTTTTAGACTTTGTAAACTTTTAGAGCATTCTGCCCTAGTCATGCTTTTATGGATCTCTTCTGTTAAAAAATATATCCTAAATCTCTTTCTTTTTCTGACTGCAACTCATTGCCTTGCAGTGTTATTGCATTTTCACTATTTTGGTTGAAAGTGTAGTGAAAATCCATATTTTGGAACCTAGCTATTTCTGATTCAACCTTGTCAACATATGACACTCCTTTTTTTAAAAAAATTTTAGTTTGCTAAATTTATTATTGAGATAATTATGTTTACACTTTATCTTCAATAGGTTTATGTAATGGCATTGTGTACCATAAACATATTTGATGTAATAAAAAAACTTTGCTGTGTTAGATATAAAAAAATAAAATTACAATATAATTCAACTTGATGTTGCAATTATAATATGAAGTGTGTCTGATGGCAATCTGACCTTAAATGAGTGGCTGTAGGAAAGGGAAAATATCAGTGATTTGATTTATTTTTAAGTTTATAAAATAGGATTGTGTGATTTTTGAAATTATAATTGTGTGAATTGTATTTAATAGTGAGGTATGTGTTTACATGTCACTATTAAGATATCTATTAAGTTATTCAATATTTGTTTTTTTTTTAAATTTAAATTTTATACACTTTTAACTTTTGTGCTCTTTATATTTTTATTTGTAGTTTTACTGTGCTTTAAAATTATTTCAATTTTAGGAGTAATCCATCACATAATATTTATTAATACTTTTATAGCTGCAATAAAATCAGCTCTACATTCAGAATTGGGAGTTCCACCATGTCGACAGGAACTGTGCGGTTGGAGACAAAATCACATAAATGACTATGAAAATCGAATAACAGATGATGTAAGTTAAATTGCTCTTTTCAGATTGAAACTTTTCATTATCTTCATTTCAATTTAAAATTGTAGTTTGAATACCATATACTTATTTAGTTTTATTCTCTTACAGACAGTTTTATCATCATTACAGTTACCTGAACGTACGCATCTTTTCCTTGTGGCTCCAGATCATATGAATCTGGCTCCAGTAGATGGGTAATTATTTTTGTATAATTTCATATAAAAATCTGATTTTATATGAGTTAGTAATATTTTTTAAAATGTCCAAAATAGTTTCATATTGTATTAAACGAAAGGTTTTGATAACATTTTTTATGCATTATACCTAATGATTCATTCATTCCTATTTCAAGCACATAATTAAAATTAATCTTTGTTGTTTAGTAGCATAGTTTTGTTGAACAATTAGAAAAGAATGACTTTAAAATCTTTTATTATTAATCAGAATATTACTTAAATGTTCATCTGTTATAAAACAGTAATAGACAAATTTTAAAAATATTTTGACAATTTATAATTGGATCTCGTTGACTTTTTTTTAAAAAAAAATTTTGTGACATAAATATGTTTGGGAAGCATGTTTCCAGTTTGTAACATTTTTAAAAGGAAAATAAAAGTTTACTTAACATAAATCCATCAAATAATTAACACAATTAAAAAAAAAATTTTTAAATTAAATTTTAAATTTTTTTAAAAAGTACCTTGTGAAATTAATGATAAAAACTTACATTTTATAAAATTTAACTGTATGTTAATGTAAATGTATTTTATAATACACTCATGTCCATAAATTAAGGATAATGAAGTTCAGGCAAAGAAAGAGACAGAAGCAAAACAAATTTGGCTTATTTGTAAAGTCTATTTATTAAACAAAAGGTAAAGAGCAAAAAAGATGCTATATGTCTGACATAATTAATAAAAATTGCGATTTTTACTCCCTGGAGCAAATTTCAAAACAGAACCTATTTACAAAAAACAGTATAACATGGTTAGTATGATGGTTAATACAGAGTATGTCTCCCAGACGATGCAATACAGGCCTTACAACACCTACGCATCCTGAGTATCAAATTATCAATCTGATCTTGGGGAATATTACACCACTCATCAAGCAATGCCCTCCGAAGTTCCAGTAAACAGGTGGGAGGGGGTTAAAGGGCTGCAATTCGTCGGCCAAGCATATCCCACACATGCTCTATTGGATTCAATTCCGGTGAGCATGCTGGCCAATCCATACGGGTGATATCCTCCGATTGAAGGCATTCGTCTACAATGTTTGCACGGTGAGGACGGGCGTTGTCATCCATAAACAGAAATTCAGCACCCATGGCGCCCCGAAACAAACGTACAGGTTGTTCCAGAATGACATCCCGATAGATGTGGCCTGTCATCATTACACTCTGAACATGCAGGTCAGTTCTGGAACCAAGAATAATTCCTCCCCAAATGAGCCATCCTGTACCACCGTAACGGTGTCGTTCAATGGTGTTCTCTTGGTGGTAACGGGTACCTGGCGCTCTCCATATGAAAGTCCAGCGAGAATCAGACTGAAACTAAACCTGGACTCGTCGGAAAACATCACACAAGACCACTGTTGCGGTGTCCACAATATATGCTCTCTACTCCAGATAATCGCAGGCGACAGTGAGTTGCGGTAAGGGGAACACATCTGACAGGCCTACGAGCATATAGACCAATGTGCCCTAAGCGTCTGTACACAGTTTGCCTTGAAACTGTCGTACCAGTAGCTGAAGAGAGCTGACGAGACAGGTCTGATACTGTGCTCCGTCTGTTTCTTTTGGCAATAACTGCCAAATACCGGTCCTCATTCGGCGTTGTAACGCGGGGCGACCTGTGCTATAACATCTACTCACATTACCATCATCTTGGAATCGTTGCCAAAGCCTGGAGATGACACTCTGGGCGATTCCAAGTTCCTCGGATACTTCCCGCTGGGTACGTCCTCATTCCAGTCGTCCGATAATTCTACCACATAAAAAATCATCCAAATGCTTCCTCTGTGCCATAACTATGCAGTTATTGCTTTGAAAGGCTTTTAAAGCGCTTGTGAGCAATTTTACTTCTTTGCCACCATTCCTTATATACCCCTCTCTTACACTCTCGTCATTGTGACGTACTATCCGCGCCATCTGGTGGTTTCCTGTAATTTGTATATTCTTCTTTGGGATGTGTGTGATAATTCTATAGGTGAAATTTTTATTTTAGAGTTCAATTTCTGTGTGATTCTGAATTATCCTTAATTTATGGACATGAGTGTAATTGTATAGATAATTTATATAATTATTTACTTTTGACCAAAATCTGTGCAAAATGTTCATTAAAAATTTGTATAAATGCATTAGTAAATAAATATACAGATTTTTGTTTGAAAAAAAAGAAAAAATAAGTATATTTTTAAAAAAAATTTTTTTATTTCTTTTTTAAAACAAATGAAATTTTCCTGGTATATTGAAAAATAATCACTGTTCCACATTGTTGACTAACTACTCTTGTTTTTTGAGTTACAGAATTCTGAGCTGTTCTTGTGAGTTTCATGTCCAATATCAATTCTTAATCTCATCTTTAAATCATTAAATCTCCATTATTATTTTTTTTTTTGCATAAAATACTAATTTTATTGTAAATTTTTTAAGTCATCTATAAAAGAGAATTTTTAGATCTTTCAGGCTTGTGTGCTTAGGGTTAGATTTAATTATATATATAGCTATGGAAGAGTTTTGGATTTTGTTCACTTGCATAGTGAAAGGGTGTAGATTTTGTATGCCAAAAGTTTGAATTGGATAATAAAGTCATACCAAATCATCAAAGCTTAGTGCATCAAGAGAGAATACACTTCAATAATGCTAGTGAATAACAGTGATTATTGTGTCAAATATAGTGATAAAAATGGATGTCCCTATAAAAGTGTAGGAGATTCTTGGAGATTATTTGATGAGAAAACTTATGAAACTCCTAGACGATTTTTAGCAGCATATATAAGAACAATACTTGACAGGAACATTGGAGTGAAGTATTTGAGTGTGCTTTTCATTTGCCCTATGCAAGTAAAATTGATTATGAATTTTAATTGCTGTGTTCAACATTTGTTTCATTTTTGAATCTATGCTATTATTGTGTGTAAATTTGTGCAAATGTTATGTTTTCTGTTAAAAAAGAATCTACTTTATTTACTGCAGAGTTTTGAAATAATTAAAGATTGAAAGAACATTCCTATATTAATTGTGTGTACCTTTTCTACATTTTAAAGGCTATCAAACCATGCAGCAATATATGTATTTATGATGGTCTTTTTCTTTTTATAGGATGAGCTTAAGTAATCGACTGAATACAAATTACAGACTGCATGTAATTGATACTACAAACAATAAAGATTATACTCTGCATTTTCCTGGGTCCAAAACTGTTCTAGATGTAAGAAAATATGTATTTTTTTATTTACTTTAATTTCATGGAGATAATACATAAAGAAATATTTCTTATCTTTATATTTTTACTATTCATATGGGCATTATTATTTTGCATTTTTATTTTATTTCGTAAAAAAATAATTCTGTCATAAAAAATGATTTTTTTATCTTAGGATTGCATTTTTATCAGCAGATAAATTATTCTACTTCCATGCTTAAGAAATAATTCTCTGATAAATTAATATAATTGATTGATGCATACATATATGTATATTAAATATATAATTATTATATAGTGTTTAAGGGTACATTCTAAAATTTCATTTAGGTAAAACTAGGACTTCGTGATGTTACAAACATTCCTGTTCGATATCAGCACTGGGTTGGTTGGCCAGACTCACTAAAAGATGAAAATGTATGTATCAGATATTTTAAACTAGTGAATTTTTTCCCCCTATGCAATTGTTGTCTATATCTCTGTTCTTTCTTTTAGTTATAATTTTTTTTTTGTTTTTGTTTATACTTGTAGTTTTAAATCCAAATTTACTGACATGAATCAGGGTGTATTGTTTGGATAAATCTTGTGTTATTGTAATTAGAACTTCTATAAATTTCTTAACAGTTATTTTTATTCATTTTTGCCTAGATAAAAAATAGGCTCAGTATGATTTAAATTAAACCAAAAGTGTTTTAGACACACTCTGAAAGTATAGGGAGTTTTTCAAAAAGTTGCATATTTTAAATTTTGAAAACTCATTGAGAATGTTCTTTTATTCAGAGTACCTTTGGATTTAAAGCCAGCTGCTTGTGTGCCTTTTTATTTATCCATGTATCCATAATTTATTATTAGAGTATTGAAATACTTTTATTAAAAATATGGCAATTTTATACTCTAACAAAATTAAAAATTATGCATTTTTATGAGACGTTCAAAAAAGAATAAAGAAATTAAACTGGCAAAATATTATATTTCAACTGAAAAAATATAATTTTGAAATAAGTGAACAAAAAAAATTATTGGATTATATTAAGATTATATATGTACAGTAAAAGTGCATTCAAGTCATTAATCATTTTAACTAATGATTTAAAAACTATTGAGTTGTTGTAAATTGCCCAAATTCTGTTTATTTCAATATGTACAATTTTTAAATAGTTTTTTAAAAAAGAAACTTGTGTGTGAGTGAGTGAAAGTTTTCTGATTCTATATCAATCTGTAATTTTCTATCAATATAAATTAATTTTGAATAATTTAAAGTTTTTATACATTAAGCTCTTACATTGCATACCTCTTATTGAAATATATATTTTTTATTTTGATTAATCTATTTTTTTTTTGGTACTTTTATAGACAAAACTGGCAGCTCTAGATTTACCAGATACAGTACTAGAATTAATCTTGAGTCGAGAAGAAGGAGCCCCCAAACCAAAGAAACAGGTCTGATTTTTTATAAGAAATTGAATGTATTTCTTAGTACTGAAGTTTCTTTATTATAGCATTTCAAATACATATCTCAGAAATGTGTTTTCTGCAGAATATAGTTATAAATGACATGAATTGTTCCAATGGTTAAATGACCGCATTCCTGGCAAATTGAACAGACTGTAAAAAATTTTCAGAAAGTAAACAATAAAAAAAAATGTTGTTGATACTGAAAAGTGAGTTATATGTATGTTATTGAAAAAGTTAATAAATCATATGTTGATAAAGTAATGTTGTATACCGGAAAGAAAATTTCAAAAAAAGGGTCATTTGATCATTCATGGTAGATTTAGTGTTGATCTAAACCGAGGTAATCAGTACTTTTAAGAATAGGAATAAACTGTATCAAGACAACGAGTGATTACTTGAAATTTTTATTTTTAGTGTAATGGTTAGTAATCAACTATTTGAATGTGAAAGAAAAAATAGTGTATTTTAAAATTATGTTGTCTTTTTTTAAAGAAAACTTTGCTAATATCTTGCTAAAAAATTTTCCTGCTTCTTATTTTTTTGTGATTTTTTTTTTATGAAATTTTTTTTGAATATTAATTTTTTTATATATTTTAGTTACTAGTTGAGCTTGCATCAAGTGAAAGTGATAATGATTTTGAAGATGCTGCAGAATGCTTTGGCATTGATGATGATATGTTTCAAGCTAGCTCGTCTAAAAGAATACAACCTTTAAGTATGTTAACATTGTTTAATGTTTGATTATTGAACTTCTAAATTATTTTGTTGGAAAGGAAATTATTAGTAATTTGTTTAAATTGAATAACTGAGCAGTTTGATTAGTTAAATTTGTTTATTTGTATATATATCATTACATATTGGAAAGCTATTTGCATAAAAAACTGGTTGGTTCTTTCAAAGTAAATTGTGTGGCCACAGTGGTAGCTTAGTGGTCAAGGTCATAGACAAGTGGTTGGCATGTCATGAGTTTGAGTCTAATACTGCTGAAGAACCACCATGTAGAGAGGGGACCTGAATTTCCTTTCTGAATTTTTTTCAAATTCATCTATTTCCGTCACCTACCAAGTCTCAAATGTTACTTTTATTCATTTACTATTATTGATAGAATATTTTTGTTTTACCCCAAAACAATCCTTTCTGTTACAATATCATTTGTGCAAGGAGGCATAATCCATATTTTAAATAACAATATGTTGTTGTGAATTTGTATGGGGGTAAAGTAGTCAATGACTCCAGTTATTTGAAAAATAAAAGATTTATTAATGGAGTTAAAGAATAAATGACTATTCAAAACCTAATATAACAAATTATTTACAGTAGTTGAAAATGCACTCGTCATAAATCCTCCAGAAACGTTTCTCTAGAATAATTTTACTTGCAGGAACTCAAAAAGATAAAATCTGTCTTATCACAGTGAAAACACAAGCAGATTAAAATCAAAATATTTCTTGTATAGCTTCATGGAAATTTCTAGAAGGGAGTGTCCCAGAAGGACTTCTCGAGGGTTCCTTGGCTGTATTTTTCGCCAGATTTGTTGCCAATGGAGATAAAGTCGTTAATCTGGTAACCCTGGTTACATCTTCTAGGGTTCCATTATCTTGTTTTTCAAGCCCATGCTGGTTGTTGAACTTTCCCTGTAAAATTCAATTTTCCCACAAACATTGTATCACTGCAGGGAAAACAACCTTCATGGTGTGTTTCAACATTAATTTCATATATAATTTAAAAATGGAATTGAATCTCTTTAATTACTCTAATAAGATAATTGAAAAATAGCAGACTTGCTGTAATAGTGTAATTATTGAAAAATATAGGAAATTGCTCAAAATCCACATTTAAAATATGGTAATCTTGCAACGTTGTTTCCAATAACATGGTGCAACATCTCTCTGTTGTCAATTCTCAGAGAAGAATCATTTCATCTGCATCGATTCTCTCAACCATATACAAATTTAAATGATCATAATGTAGAATAAACACATTATAAAAAAATTGCAGAGCCTTTTCAGGAAAATAAAGTTTTAATGGAGAATATAAACCAGAATTACTTGGGGAAAAATAATTGTTGGAAATCAGATTTAAGATATTACAAGAAATTTATCCTAAAAAAAGATTTAGGTTTAGCTTAGCATTTAAGATTATATTACTCACACACACAAATAATTCACACACACACAAATCTAGATATTTCAGCCTAAAGCAAGTAAAAAATATTGTAATTTTACAGAAAAAGAGTAGCGTGTGTGTGTTATCTCTTGATGCTGCTAAAGGAAAGAATAAATGTTACCATGTCCCTATGTTTCTTTCAAGTTTTTCATAATATAAAATTTTAATTTTATATGAACTTTTAAACTTCTTTTTTATAATTGTAAACTTTTTTATCTGTTAGGTTTTATTCATTTTTTTAGTGTAATAAAAGATTTTACATATGAATAAAATGTGTTTTCTTGTGTAAGTATAATATGTTTCTATTCTAAAGGAGACATCAATGTGTTATTTTTGCATGTTTCCTCAACTACACAAACATATTGATTCAATTCACTTCAGAGATAAGTCATCTAAAAGACAATAATTAAAGGTTTCATGTGAATGTTTTAATCATTTAACTTTTAGACTTGTATCTTTATTTAAAGCAGTGAGATTTTTTTTAAAAATAGTAATCTTTGTAAAAGATTTTTTGTGCTGATATTAGAGATAATGTATTAATACAGTGTGTGTGTGTGAAGCTCAATCTTTTATTGATTATAATTTTAAAAATAAATCTTTAATTTAATTTTAAAATAATGTTAATATTTCTTCAATTTAGTGCCTGAAGATGTAAGTGATGAAGCAGCTGCTGTTTTCAATTTTGATAAAGAATTCGAAAACAGGTAAATGATCTTTATTGAACTATTCTTTTTTGTGTGATTAACTTTATAACATTTTTGAGTTTATATATTGCATTTAATTTAGGTATGGTATTTGTCATCCATCTTTTCATGGTTCACTAGCCGATGCTCTTCAAACGTCTTGTCATCAACCTGCTAAGGAGGTATTTTTCTTTCTCTCAGGAATTTTGTTTCTAACACTTTTCCTTGTTTTACTTTTGTATGAAAAATGAATTTTATTTTACGAGTAAATTTATGCCATAATATATGCTGGCATCCGAAAGTTAAGCAACAAAGTGAAAAATCACAACCGAAAAGTCAGAAGTTGAAGGAGATGAAATTTGATACATTATACTACAAATAAACTTAAAAACAAAAAAAGTTATGTATATAATATGACAGACTATAAAATGACATGAGTTTGGATGTAAAAAATTTCTCAGTGAGTATAATTGCCTTGTACAATCAATGTCTCATTGTTTTTGATGTTGTCAATGATTTGCAGAAGTAGTTATGTCATTGGTTACATGCAGTGGTTCTAAACCCATATTGGATTAGGAAGGAGATTGGAGATCATCAACACAATATCTGCTTTCAAAATAAAGGTATCAATTGCTACAGTATATGGATGAACAATGGCATTCAATATGTTTTTGTACTTGTGAGTATTGGGTGATTAAGTGTTTGGTTTATGGCACAAGAGCCAATTTTGGCTAAGCTGCACCTGTGAGTATTGGGGGATTTACCTATAAGAGCACCTCCTCTTTCAAAAGTGTCCATAAAACTCGCTGCATGGTGATTGTATACATTTAGACATCCCAATGAAGAAATGTGATTTTTACAAACTATTCCAAATTCGGATTCTGTTTCTGTACTTGGAAAACTTGTTACTTATTTTCTTTTGGAATAAAAAATTCATTTAAAACATCCAAAAAGTTTTTAAAAATTTAAAAAGCTTGTACTTGTCCAATAAAAAATGCTAAAAAAATATGTTGTCTTAAACTGTTGCCCCCCTGAGATTAGTGGATTCATATATAAGCTAACCTTTTTACTTTTAAAAAGCTCCAAAGGTTCTTGACTTAAAGAAATATGTTAATCCATAAAGCAAAGTGGGACACATCAGGGATTAGTACAGACTATCATTGATTTTTCATTTTAACCCCTTAACTGCCGCCGACGTATATATACGTCTTTCCGAAGTATGATCCTTTGCATTGCGCTGCTATAAAGAAAACTGCTCCCACAGCCTTGGAATGCCATAAAATGACCTTAACAATGTTTGAAACGGATTTTCTTATTTCAGAGAAGAGGGATAGGGTATTGGTAAAAGGGATGTTTCTGAAACGGTGAAAGTCATAGCTGTTCAGTTTTTGCTTCTGTTTCTGTTCGAGTAGGTCGTGCTTTTTATTCTTCTTTTGCTTCTGTTTTCGTTTATTGTGCGAAATAGAAGATCTTTTTACAAAAATGTCTGACAGTGATGAGAGTGATTTAGATGACTATTTTCAGTCATCTTCAGGATCATAACTACGCGTGCCTGTATGAAAAACGGTGGCACTGGGGAGCGCATCTCGTAAGATTTCCTCGGCAGGTAAGGAGTTAATATGACTGCATGCCCAATTCAAATGCTCCCTTCTGTTGCAGGAGGTAGTTGGAATGTATAATGACAAATGCTTTGCTTAGAGACCTCCTATGTGTAGCTTTCTGTGCACTATCAAGGCTAGAAATAAGAGGGGATCTAAATGCAATAGAATAGTCATGTGTTCAAAGTTACAAGTACCAGTCATCAAAGGTGTTAAAGATCTTTAAGTAGCTGAATCAGTGATTAGAAAATGGTTCCATTACTGGCTTATCATAAAATGGTCGACATTTAGCTATTTCTAAACTAAAACTCAGTGGTGTAACAACCGATTGGAGCCAAGACCTACTGTGCCCATTTTGGTTTTCGTGATCTTGGACACTGAGGTGCATGAGCAGATGTTCCAGTGAGGTGGTCAGCCTGACATGACCCCCCGCCCCAGTGTTTAGTTCCCAAGCAAGCATGGTACTCATTTGTCAACCTACTAAGGGGATGAAGGCTGGGTCAACCTTGCCCAGCCTAGGGCTTTGATTTCCGGACCTGTGTCGTTGAAGTGTGATACACCGCCACTCAGCCACTGGGCTTCATTTAGCCATCTCACAATGTTAAATTGTCACTGATCTGCTTTTAATTGACCTATTGCTCTATAATACAATTCAACTGGTAAATTTTGTTTCAAACACATTTTTACACTCTTGTCTATCTCAAAATTGTTTAATAGCAGTTTATTGGTTTATAAGTATCTCTTAAATTGCAGATTTTAATCAATAGCACATGTATATAAAGTGACGGCAATACTTTTTTAAAATTGTTTCTTGATGAAAAATGGTTCAAATTTCAAGAATTGTGAACTACTTTTAACTGATTTATCTTAAAATTTTGATTTCTTGCTTAACCTTTGAAGACTTGATTACTTTGGATATATATTTTTCAAAATTTATAAATATTTTAACTTTTGTATGCTACTTTTTGCTGATCTTTGATTTTTCTATTTAAATCTAATGTAATTTAATAATTCTATTTTGTAAATTTTTTTGAAATATAAACATAATTTTAATGGAAATTGGTAAAAAGAAAATCTATTAATTTGAATGAACAAAATGTCAAATCAATTTTCCGTTATATTAAATTTTGAATGTCATGAAGTATGTGAAGTTGATAATTGTCTGTTTTTTCAGAGGCGACCATTGGCGATATATCTGCATCATGATGCAAGTGTCTTAACAAATGTTTTCTGTACACAACTTTTATGTTCTGAAACAGTTGTTAGCTACCTTACTTTAAATTTTGTGACTTGGGCATGGGATCTTACATTTGAGTCAAACAAAACATTGTAAGTTATGTTTTTACCTTACAAATATGTTTTATCTATTCATTCATTTAGAAGTGCTATGGTTTTAAATTTTTGAAATGTGTGTTATCTATTCAAACAATAAAACATTGTGAACAATAGTGTTTTATTAAATTTTGTAATTTATTTTGTTTTTTACATTGATAGTTTACTTGCAATTCTTTCTCAACATTTGGGTATGACAGCTGCAAATACTGTGAAAAACTTAACATTAGATAGTTTACCTGCTTTTATAATTATTACAAAAGTGAGATCTACTCCAGAAATTTTAACTGTGATTCCTGGTAAGTGCAAATTATCAGCTTTTTAAAGTAGATATTTTTATAATAAAGTAAATATCAATTTTACTTCTGTTATGAATTTTGCAATACATTGCAAATATTTTTAAGATTAAAAATATATAAAATATCAATTTTGGTTTGTAGGTAATGTTGGTTTAGATGACCTCATGACTCGATTAGTCCATGCTGTAGAAGTGTTCAACAGTGAAATCCAATCAGAAATTTGGGAAGAAGTATGTAAAGATATTAACTGTTTTTAAAAGTAGTACAGATATTTTTTGAAACATTTTCATTCCATTTATGCTATATAATGGAAGAAGTTCCAATATCCTAAATATTTCATATAAAGTCTATAGTTTTTATTTTTATTATCATTAAATTTGTTTTAGGAGTTCCAATTTTTATTTGTATTTCTATTTCCTGCTCTATTTTGGAATGCAAATATGAGGCAAAGGAAAAATTGTTTTAATTATGTATCAACTTTATATAAAATTAAATGTCAATAAGAAATAGAAGTAACCACAATTCTTTAATATTACACTGATTACCGGAGTTTTATTGGAATTAAGTAGAATATGAATAGTTCATTACATAATCTTTAATATTTAACTGTTTGGAAAAAATTATTATGTAAATTAATATGTTCTCTTACATAAAAACATGTTAATGTATGCTTTAATTATAATAGGGGGAACGAGAAGCTCGTGAACAGGTAAAACGAGAACAAGATCTGGCTTATGAAGAATCACTCCTGGCTGATAGAGCTAAGGTTAGCAATAATTTTTTCCCCTTTTATGTTTACTTTTTAAAATACTATAATACATGTGCATTTTGAACAACTGTTTTTGAATATACATATTTTCAAGCTATTAATATTTGAATTTGCCATTTATAAATGAATGATGTTTATAATAACTTGTAAATATCTTTTTTAGAGAAAAACTTATCCAAAAATTTATTTAGGCATAATACTAAATTAGTTCGAGGGAGAAGATATAATTTTTTTTTTAAATTTGTATTTTCAACTTGTATATAAAACACATTGAAAAATCTAATACATAAAATTTTTAAAAGAAAAGTTTTTGTGTATTAACTTAAAAGTACAATTTTTAAATTATTATTAAAAGTATTTTTTTTTTAAAAAAATGTTTCTTATTGTTTTAATAGATTGATTTTATGAGTAAATATATGTATTAGAAAGAGAAGGTAAAATTTATATATATATATATAATTTATTGTAAGAACCAAAAAAACTTAGAAATACACAATTTATGAATGAAATGTTCTAAAAAGTGATTCAGTTTTTCTGTGTGAAGTCATCAATTTCTTCTGGAAATACTTAAAAGAAGAATCCCCCTCCTCTCCCTTTTCAAATTATGTGTCAATTTTGGTATGCATATACGTATTTTTCAAAATTTGTGTTGCATATTGTTTCAGTAATTGACTGATCTTGAAGGAAAGAGGAAAAAAATTATTTTAAGTTACATAAACATAAGTGAAAGTTTTTAGGATATTTGTTATAAATTTTTGAAAATTATGGAAAAATACCTGCTTAAAAGTTTTACAGTGGGATTAGACTTTTAAGAACCAGAAATTCCTTTTTGTATGTTACCAAAACTGTTCTTTGTGCAAATGAAATCAATCAACTAAAAGCCCAATCATTTGTATGTTGATAATTTGAACAATTGACTGATCCTTTTTTTTAATTACATGTTGAAATTCTGCTGATTCTATGAGCATAAATGTTTTTACCATTTATTGACCTGTATTTTTATTTTAATTCATTTTCAGTTTGTCATTTTTACATAAAATATTTTCCTTCCCAAAAGTTAAGGAATTTAATTTTAGTGAAATAAACTGTTTTTAAACTCATTTTGATTTGTCTTGTTAAATGATTTACAGCTTATATTCATCATCTCTTGGATTTATAGTATTAAATATTGATGATGATAAAGCTAATAAATTCAATAATTTTTTAGGAGGAAGCTCGAAGACAAGAATTTGAAGAAAAAATGAAACTAGAAGAAGAAAAATTGATGAAGGAAGAGGAATTGGAACAGTTAAGACAACATGAGGAAGCTATCAAAGTTGTAAGTTTTGGGGAAAGGGGAATGATATAGTACATTATACATTGCTCGACTCTTGCTGATTTTTCAGAGTAACTATTTATAGACATTAATTGCAAAACTGGAATTTAATGCATTGTATTAAATACATTAGTAGATTTAAACGAATATTCTTCTTAACCAATGCTAATAAATTTCACTTATAGAAAAATAAAACAAAAAATCAGCTGTTATCTCCTTAGGTACAATGATAAACTTCATGAATGTTCTTGTAGCGAAAACAAATCCCTTTTTTCCTCTTCACTAGTTATCTAGAACCATAGTCTATGTTGAATCATGTTGTGACATAGTATACTTTACTGCACCACCACTGGTGATTCTAATAAATATCCATGCCTATAAAGTATGACAGGACTGTATTATGAAAAAATAGTCTTTAGTAGATGAGTGCTTTTACAATGCAAGACTTCTCTATTTATTATAAAAGTACAGCTATCATCTTAAGATATATCCTTTTTCAGCTCCCCCCCCCCCAGAATAACTTCATTTTTCAGGTTTTTTAAACTTGAAATTGAGAAGTTTTGGCCTACATTGAGAGGGTTTAGGTGCTTGGCAAGGATGGCACTTTCTTAAATGTCTCAGACCTGCTAAACTCAATAGCTATAAAAATGAAAAATTTATTGTACTTATTCAAAAGTTCAAATAAAAAACCCAAGATCTTTTCATAGATCCTGGGTTTATTTATTGCTCAATAAATAATTGTAATAAATTAACAGAATTCAGTGGTTAGTTAGTTATTATCAAATCATGTAATTATCTTTTATCTTTCAGTCTTTTTTTATTTTTGTTGTTTAGTATATGAATGTTTAAAAAAAATGTTTAATTATTGTAAAAGCTAAGTAGTCTAACATCTAAGATGATATCCTGTCTAACTCACACAAAGCATGATTATCTTTTACTTTTTTTGATCAGATTCTAAGGAATTAAAATATCGTTGGCAGTAAAAATTATTATTGAATTGATTTGGTGGTGTTAATAGAACTGAATCAAATTTTAATTTTTAAAAATATTTGTGAAAAAAAAGTTAACTTAAGTACCATTTCTGCATTTTTATTTTAGGCTGTTAGAAAATCTTTAGCTGAACAATTGCCTCCAGAACCTCCTTCTGATACCACTCAACCTGTGAGTCATATTAGAGTTAGGTTACCTAATGGAGGTATTATTGGTCGTAGCTTTACAGCAGAGACACCATTATCTCTATTATTAATTTATATAGCTTCAGAAGGTTATCCTACAGAACAGTATAAAGTACTGGCCAGTTGGCCTCGTATTGATGTAAGTATATAATCTTTCTTTTTTGAATTATTATGCATCTAAAGTTATAGTGATTGTAGAATATGTGTTCTTTTAAAAGAATTAGTCTTAAAAAATAGTAAAATGCCAGCTTACATATACAAATACTTATCTTCAGCAATTATGAATTATCATTCAAGTAAACTATTAAATCTCGTTAAAAATATGAAAATCTTATTTTATTATATTATATTCTCTTTTATCTGCTTCATTAGTGAGTCATCAAAAAGTATTAAATATGTTAACTGGAGATAATTTTAATGTCTTGGACAAACAAGACAAGTTTTAGTGCTTATAATTTACTATACAAAAATTTGTGGCTGAATTTAAATATGTAATCTGCTCTATATTTTTCTCCAAATGTGCAATCTTTTGGGAAAAAGTACTTTGGCAAAAATCCAATTACTTTGAGGTTTCTTATGCTCATTTATGATTGCAAATGAATTAAATGTTTGTGTAATGAAAATCCCAATCACTGCTGTGCACTTAGCATTTGGTAAAACAGTTTTCAGTTACTTGTCATTTTTCTCTAAATGCTATTATAGTTAAACAGAAATACTTCTAAAAATGGTATAGCTGTGCACTTTTTAGTCTGGATGAATGGGATTGAATCAATGGGATGCATGAAGCAGCATTGTCACACGGAGTATTAGAGACTGTATAAACACAACTATGTAGTTATAATATAAATGGTTAATAACAAATACAAAATGCAAGGCAGTGAATACAAAGGCTCTTTAATGTAAAACAGAATTGATTATGCGATTAGCCTGAACTGCTCCTAAAGGTCACCACACAAATGTATAGCATCTTCTTTTCTGATACTTATGTATCTTTTCTTTTTCATTATGTTTGGCTGAAACAACATTATCTTCGTGTTGCACTTTTTGATGTTTTTCCTCAAGCCACCAACAATGTTTTTTTTTAATTAGAGCTACTCTATTAAAACTCACTCTCTCCCCACACATATATATATATTTCTTGTTCAAATTTTTAATCGTTAATAAAATACTTTCTATTCATCCAATCAAGTTCAAATAAGTTTTTTTAAACTTGTACTGCATGACACTTAATGCTAATATAGTTTTTTCATATATATATTAATTACCAGCTTTTGACGCCAACTTAGAATTCTCTCCATTGTTGTAACAATGTAACTGTTAAAACAATGACAAAAGTTAAGTGTCGAAAACCTGTTTTTCAGCCAACCTGGATGTGCATTGTTACAACATTGCAGACAAATCAAGCTCTTTTTTCAATTCCTACTTTTAGTTCACTCTCTTCCTATGTATATATATTTATGTGTGTGTATATATATCTTGTTCAAATTTTCAATAGTTAATAAAATATTTTCTATTCATCCATTCAAAGAAAGAATTGGCTAAAATTTTTTTTATTATTTTTACTTGTTATATTAAGCCCAAACATAGTTGCCATCACATGGTATTCAATAATGAGTTCTATTTCATATCTTAAAACAAGAATGTCAATCACATTCATAAATGAAAGAAGTTGAGGAAATGTTCCTAAACACTCAGTTTTTGCAGTAATAGATAGGCATAACTTTTGGAGTGTGAAAGTAATTCTTAGGATAATTAGTAGCTAATGGTTCTGTGTAAATTATTAACAGTATGCAACCACTGGTGTTTCTTTACATGGCATAACTTGGAACATTTCTCAAAATAGTAATGCCAGGTCCATTTTGTGTATCTCAGGAATATAAATGTTATTTGAATTCTGTTGCCAACAAAATCATTATCTTGACTATTAAATTTGTGTTCAACAACAATTGAATGTTTATAAAATCTTATTACTGAATGAATTAAAATTCTGTCTTCCCATATCTAGATATATACTATACTGGAATGTATGGTATCAAGAAGCTACCCCCAATTATTGATGGCAACATGCATTTGCTAACTGTTGAGGCATTTTTAAGATAAAAATAAAATTTTATGTACATGTTTCATGTGTAGTTGAATTTCAATAGTTTCTTTAAGGTACTTTTTTTAAATAAACAAAAGTGGGAATTATCTGATAATGATTAATGTTAATTTTGTGGTTTTACCAAAAGTGTGTTTTGATTCACAATTGTTAACATAACAGTTTTCAAATAATCAGTGCAGATGGAGAGAAGTCAGTGATGAAAATTTTACACTGAATATTGCTGTTCATACATAACATGTTTTCTCTTTAATACCAAAAATATTCACAAGTTTTATATTCACAATAAAAAAAATTTGCATAGTAGGGTTTTTATAAAAAAAAAAAGGAATAATGTAGGTTCTCCCCCACCCCGTTGGTCTATGAATCTATTTGCCACTTTTATGGAATAAATGAAAAGCAGCATTTATTTTTATTTAATTTTCAGATTTGTCTGAAAATAGTGTTCATTTTAATTATCTGATATTAATAATACATATAAATAATGTCTACTTTGTTTATTTTTCAGCTCACAACAACTGATGAAAAAAAGACTCTAGAAGAATTAAAATTATATCCTAAAGAAACACTGACACTAGAAGAAAGATGAATTTTTACATAATATATCATTAACATGTGCTTGTTTCACACCCTTCGTGCAACAAGAAAAAAACTGTGCGCCTACACAAAAATAGCTATTTGCTACAAAAATTAATTTATACCTGTGATATCCACAATGACACTAAAAGAATCAACTGCTGCATTCTCTTAATCATTAATTGGTTTCCAAATTTTAGTTCACAAATTGCTCACTCAAACTGGCAAAAATAGATAATTCTTCTTATAAACTAATTTATATTTGCTGTAAAAAATGTTTGTTTTACTTCTGTTTTGAAATATTGATTTTTTTTATATTATGCTCATTATGTACAGAGTTCTCTGCAGCCATTTGAAGAAAGTGTAGATTTCATTTAAGTTACGAATTGCATAACTGCTAACTTTCTTACACTCATTTTGTAATATGTGTATAAAAATATACAGCTACTGTAGAAATAAAATATAGAAATTAAAATAAAATGTTCTGTACAGAAGTATGTTTTTTCCTCAAATCACATACATCCGAAACCCGGAACAAAATATATTAAAGTTGGAAAGTTTAAAATGGTAAAATCGCCCACATTTAACATTAATCCCACAAGGTGTAAATTAAGCATAAACCCATGATTTCAATTGTCTGCTAAATATTCTGAAATAATTTTTGGATTGAAAATATGTTAACTATATATGTATACACATAGTAACTACTTCATTTAGATATTTCACAAAAACAATGCAGGAATGAAACCATAAAAAGCTGCATGAATAAGGATGCAAATTACAATTTCAAATATGTTTTTGGATCTGTTAATAAAAATTTTAACTCAAAGCATTATAAAAATGTATTGGCAACCTACATAATTTATTTTGATAGTTTTCTCTGAATTTTTTTCACATCAAGGCAACGTTTAAGTCTCATATAATTAACAAAAAAAAATAGCTTGAAAAATTTTGGTCAGTCTTTTCATAGCTGAACTTAATGTCAATGTTAATGGTTCAATGAGAATTAAATTATAATATGGATTGATTAACTTAATTTCTAAAACAAGATTTTAAATTTTTTTCTTGTATGGCTTTTGAATCTCAACATGAACCTGAATTTCAAAAACTTCTACTTGGAAGTTTTTATGTTACATATGGTTCAAATTTATGGATCCCCTAATACTTAGTTCTATGATTCTACTTTCCACAGATGTTTAGAACAATCTCTGCAGTGACTATATTCTATTGAATGGACAACTTCTCTAAATCAGTGACTTCCTAAACTTAAGTCAGCCATTTTTATAAAGATTCCAAAAATTTTGGACTCGCTATGAAAATCTGTTTAACTGCTTCAGCAGAAGTTTCATCCAAACTTGAGAAAGTGGTCTTAAAATGGTGGGAAAAGATCTTTCATTTTCAATAATGGTTGGCTGAGACAGTCATTTCCTAGTTGTAGCTGAAACTTCAATCTGTGGTTATCACAATCTTTCTATCACCCTATCAGAGTTTATTAAATCATTGTAATTTGTAAGGGGAAAAGGTTCAATATGATGTTGCTAACTTAGTAAGGATTCATTTGTCTATTGCACCAAACACATACTGTTTTTCCTAAAGAGCAGCATTTTGGCAGCTAAGCCTTTGCATACATGGCAAGTGTGAGAGCCATTTACATGTGACACTATCTAGTGCAGGGGTACTCGACCTTTTTTTCTGCTGGGCCGCATACATAGGTTTAGCAATTTCACGCAGGCCACATCATGAGGATAAAGGGGGAAGGGTACTGGAAAATTTAATGTGGGTAAAATGTGGAAAATTCATCAAAATATTTTAACTCCTGTTTTGTTTTAATTATATTTTTTGTCCCTAACATTTTGAATTAGAAGCATTTAAGAAACATCCTTCACAATTTCTGCATTAGTAAATGGTTTCATATGATACCAATAATATAGCTAACTTCATAAGATCTCTTTGTTACTGCGCTGTGACATAACCACTGACAAAGCACATTGTTACTGTTGCAAACATTATTAAAGAACCTTTTATTACCTCTTGAAAGAGATCTTTGAGGAAAAGTGTCATGGA
Source organism: Trichonephila clavata (assembly GCA_019973975.1). Lineage (NCBI taxonomy): Eukaryota > Metazoa > Arthropoda > Arachnida > Araneae > Nephilidae > Trichonephila > Trichonephila clavata. The sequence goes on along the minus strand of BMAO01020865.1, from coordinate 39,680 downwards.
ACGATTCCTGTTTTGGGTATTTTTTAAATACACTTTCATGACAAATCAAATGTTTGTTTTTCACTACAAAATAGTCAACTTCCCAGTCGTCTTGAAACGATATATTTTCTTTGGATATTTTTCGCTTGCAAGATATGAAAGACAGTTAAAAATTAGTTCCAACCATAGAACTGTCACTACTCCACTGTTGTCTGTTATCACTAATTGTAATCATTACAAATAGAAAAAGAATATCAGTTTGCACTCATACGGCATTGACAACAAAAAGCAAAATTGATAAATTTGATTTCTTGACACCAAATTTTTAATATATTTTTCTTAAATGAGTGAATTTTTCAGTACACAATGGCCACTTAAAAAGCTTCTGTGGACCGTAGGTGGAGTATCTCTGATCTAGTGGCAGCTTCTGCTACCAAATTTTTACACGAATTTATTCCGTTCAAGTTCTCATCGGATGCTAAATATTGCTGAGAGTACCAGAGCCAAATTGATACTCAAGGGATATTTTGCATATCACATAATATAGCATGTGTGCCTGTGATTTTGAAAAGCTATTGACTCCAGGCGGGATTGAACCCATAACCTGGTGCTTACGAGTCATGCAAGTTACTTTTAAGCCACTGGGCCGACTACATGATACTTGGTCTCATCTGTTGTACTTCTAGCTATGGCAAATTGGCTTTGAATGTAACTCACGCATGCATAAGATATTTATTTGTAATGTTGTAGTTTTGTCTCTGTTAGAATGTACAATGACATCAAACAAGTGTGGTATCTTTAGTAATCACAAGGAACCAAAAAAATCAAAAATGGTATCAATGCTTAATGAGGCATGAAATAGAAATTCAGTTTATCAGGTCACTGATTTCTAGGACATTGAATATACTTAAAATAAAATTTCCGTTTGGAACACAGAATGAGATTTGTTTATCTTCATTAATTTTAAGGATGAAACAAACATTATTTATCAGGGGGAAAAATTCAGCCTAGTAAAAATCTTGTTTTATAATCGCTATGCTCTATGCAGATAATATAACAACCTGTTTTCCATACTTAAAATCATTGGTTACGATATATATATATGATTTAACTGTAGGAAATTCGATTTGCACTGCAGGAGATAATGCAGAATACTCAAATCAACATTTCCATTCAACAATCAAATATAAAATTACTCCAATAATTTAAAAATGAGACAGGGATCCTCTGCATGGGGTTTAAATTTAAGTTCCCTAATATTAAATGAGTGTTGCAGATATTTGACAGGAAAAAAAATTTCCTATTCAAAGTTTTTGTATTGAATAATAATTTTCTTTCGTTCTAAAAATAAACAATTTTAACCCCTTAAAATTGTTGAGGAAAAGTTGCAGGGTTTGCTCACCATGCCACTATTTTTCACAGAGCTACTGAACATTTCTCATAGATGTGATCCATGGAGCTTCTGTACTAAAAAGTTTGCACTTTTAGAAACAGTGATATGTGGTATTTTGGAAAAAAAGGTATGAATAAGTAAATTCTCTGAAATAAGTCAATCTTTTGCAAATACTGTCAAGATCATTGTATTGCATTCCAAAGTCTGCAGAATAGTTTTAAAGATAGAAGCACACAATGCAAAGGCTCGTAATTTGAAAAAGTGAAAATCCATACTCCAGGGGCAAGGGCTGAGTAAAAGCTTATATAAACACCCGCTGTACTAAAGCGTTTAAAAAGTAATATGGGGAAAAGTATGAATCACATCATAAGTGCAGAGTTACAAAAAAGTGATTTGTAGCTTTTACATACAGTTATATTTCTTGACTTTCGCGAACCTGGAGTTCCGCTATTTTCAAATTTCATCTTTTGTTTGAATGCTACACAAAAAGCTTTTGACTTTTTTGTAGCGCTCAAACATTTTTTTTTTTTTCAAACGCAAGACTTTTGGAAACAAGTTAATGTTTTAGATGCAGTGAGGATCATCGGACCACCTTGGAATAAAGTTTCGTGAAAATTTTTAAATGGTGTTTGGAAAAAACTGGGTTTTTTTTTTAATCACTGAAACTCAGGATCAGTTCTTGAGCCTGATGAAATTGGTAATGGGATTGAAGAAGTTATCGATCTTGCCTGGCAAGTAAATTTAGAACTGCTGGATTACCATAATCAGGAGCTGACAATATATGAGCTCATAGAATGCAAGAGCAATACATTGAAGAACTCGAGCCCAGTTCAAACACAGAAGATCAAATTATGGTTGGGAATTTGACAGGACTCAGTTCAATTGAAAAGGGTTACAAGCCTTAGAAAATACAAACTCCAAGGAAGAGCGTATTTTTTCAACAAAACAAGAAATAAAAAAGATTATTAGAATGCTTCGAGGAAATTTTATGGGAGAAAAAAAAATCTTTAAACCACACTGCAGACTACTTGTTAGATTTTATGAAACCTTTGTGCATCAAAATAACTTCGGTTTGTGGTTTTGTATTATCTAAGATTTTAATAAGCATTTTTTTCTCTAAATTATTAGTTCCTTTCATCTCCAACCTCAGTTAAAAATAATTTATATGCAAAATTGTTCCCCGAGAGATTCACGACTTATCACTTAGTCTCACCTATCGCTAAGTTCGGGATATTACTGTATTTGGTCCCTCAAGTAATATTTCTGCTGAATCTAAAATTTTTTAAAAGCCGCTGATAGAGCAGGAAATATTAGAGATCAAATCTTATGATCAATGTTTAAAAGACTAATTCATAAATCTTAATTTTTTTTTTACCCTATCACACAGTGATAAGAAATGGAGAAAATAATATAAATTGTTGAAAGAACTATAGCAAAGTTTCCTAAATATCACTGGAGTTAATAACTTGATTCAAATAAAATTTGAAATACAAACGATTCAGACCATTCTCTACCTAATTATGGAATATATATATTTTTTTTCTTTTATGGAATAATTGTTTTAAAAAAATTATTAATCCATAACACCATGATTTAATTCCTTTTAAAAAATTAACAGTGATGTCAATGTTATCGAGTTGCGATGAGATGTGTAAAAGTTATTAAAGGTGTAACATTTTTTGTGACAGCTATAAATTTAAACTATGTGGATAGAGAGATTATTGCATTTTAAACATATATGAATAATATTTACTATAATAATTCGTGAGTAAACAAATTTTCGCATGTATCTATGTGAGTTATCTTCTCAGAAATGCGTCGAAGGTACCAAAAGATGGGAAATTATCCGAGAAATCCATTTTGACCTGGATTTCTGAAACTGCAGTTACTCAAAAGTATATTAATTAAAATGTGCATGATTGTGATTTTCCCTGTATGCCGTTTACCGCACAAAGTCGTCGAAGGACATATGGGGAAAGTACTTCCCTCGTTTTTAAACTCACTATTATTTCTTCCCTACTGAAATCACGAAAAAATAATGATAATAATTCCAGAAAACAGATTATTTCGCAAGGACAAAGCTTTTTTTCCCTTTCAAATTAACGATAACTTTTTTTTTCCTGAGATGAGTTAATTTCGACGCGTTTTTATGAAAAGAATTTTTCAATCGCTCTGGTATTGCTTTCTAATAGTTTTGATCAAACGAGCTGCTGAATTAAAAAAGTTCATATTTTGCTCTTTTAAACTTTTTTTTTTACAATTTTTCATAAAATACTCGAGATTTGACTTAAACATTTGATAACATCGCCATTCATGAAAATAACCGCATAAAAGTTCTATTGGTGTGTCAATTTTTACTATCCATATTTCGCCCAAAGATTCAAAATTTTGCTTAGAAATTAGGAATTTTAAAAATGTTTTTGTATTTTCCGTCTAACGGACTTTTTTAAGGATTCATTTATGCAGTTATCTTACATTTTTTTGTTTAAAAATGACCGTTGTTTGTTATCGATGTCTGAAATTTGGAAGCTTAAGTAAAAATTAAGCGCTCAAAAATAAAAACTTCATACATTCGGAAATTACGTTCACACAAAGCGAATGACAAATTTGTGCAGTATAGCAAAGCTTGCCAGAAATGTTGCCTCGAAAACTGGTTTTCAGCTAAACTTGAATTTCACAACTGTTGTTTCGACTGTATTCATTCACTTCGGGAAAAAAAATGAATGCTTTAAACATGCGATTAACTTGAATATATGCATTCTAAAAATCACAATTTTTACAAATGTCATTTTTTGCAAATTTCTATAAATTTTCCTTTTTTAAGTTCCATAACAAGACAGTACTATTTTTTAAACGGATTGGTACATTTTTTTACTTTTAGTAACATTTTATTTTAAAAAAAGCTACGGAATTTTGAAAATTTTTAGTTTTTTGTGCATAAAACTTTTTTAAAAAAAGGTACGTTTTCGTGGGAAAGGGCATAAAAATGCAACAAATTTTTTTGTCAAAATTGCCAAATCCGCAATAATTGTGGTAAACCTACCACTCAATTCCCGAATTTGAGTGCTTATGACGCATGTGCTGAAAGACAACTGCGGAGAGTGTAGGTTGTTTATGTAAAACACGTTGTCGGTTTATCCCCCCCCCCCTTGCCACTTGCAATGCATTTCGCAATTCCCGAATAATGAATGAAAAATCTGTTATTGAATTTCTTCGAAGTCTGATTAAACTATATTTTTGTTTTTAGTGCCATTTTTTAAGCAAATGGTATGTAATAATCAACTGGTAACTGTACATTTCTGATCAATTTTATCATTTCAAACTTAAGAAAATTGTAATAAAATAATTAATGTGTTACTTCTGGTTGAAATTCATCTATTAGAGAAAATTATTTTTTTCTTATATAGGGGATGTAAATAATAGATTTAAATTCATTTTTCGTATTTGTTTCTTTAAAATAATGAATGTTTTTCCATAACACATCACAACTAATAGTTTTCTTTATTCTTAAAAAATGATTTACTGAAAAACAGTGGAAAGAAAAGCCTTAAGGAATGTAAAAAATGCTGAAATGTTTTTATCAAATAGTATTAATTTTTTTTTGTACAGTGAATGTAAACAAAATTCTAGGGTTTTTCCGCCTATAGTTTTTTTATAGTCACATTTTAAATCGAACATTCAAATGCGTGTCTAGAAGTAAGCAGTAGTTTCATTAGTTAATGATAAGAATTTTTTTTATTCGTTGTTAAACGATAATGGACTTAAAATATTCAAAAAAACACTACTAAATTATTTAATAATAAATTCGTACATTGTTCGTTTTCTAGTGGATAAAACTAGATTAGTTTTTAAAGGCATTTTTAAGCTAACAATATGTAATGATTGATTCACAAAGGAAAATTTCAATTCCATTTTATTATTTTAGATTCTAAGAAATTAATTATTGTTATAAAAAATAATGAATACATATACTTAGTTCTTTGTAATATATTACATCAGAAACGTTTTCTTTTTATTGCTTTTAATTAATATTAATTACTAACTAAAGCAATATTGTTTTTTTGTAGATCCTTAAAAGAAATTTGGAGAGGAAGATCTTATCCCTAGGGAAAAGTTCTGCACTCTCGAAAAATCCCATGCAACGCCTGGCTAAACGACGAAGAAAAAATATCTGACAAGGAAAAAAGGTTGAAGAAATTTCGAAAAAAGGAATTTTAATGACAAATGTAGAAATCACGCACACAATACACAGAAATTCTGGCATCGAGAGAGAAAGGGAAAATTTTCATACAAAGTAATGCACTTAGAAAAGCCCGTGGAAACCCGGCCGATGGGACAAAGGAGTGGAAGAAATTTCGAAAAAAGGAATTGTAATGACATAAACATAGAAATAAGTCACCTCACGCACAAACACAAGTTTTGGCGTAAAGAGGGAAATTTATATTGGGATAAAGTTATACTCTCGCAAAAAGCCCGTACAACGCCGGGCGAAGCGGAAGGAAAACAGATGCGTCTGATAGGAGAATAAGGTAGAAGAAATTTCGATAAAGGGAATTTTAATGACATTAATATAGAAATCATACATGAAATGCTGACATCGAGAGGAGAAATTTTCACGTGCAAACAGTTATACACCCGAAAAAGCACGTGCAACGCCGGGTCATGCAACTAGTTGCTTATAATTCTCAGTTACAGAAAAGGTATTGTTAACTAATTTCTAGCCCTCATCTAATAAACCTTAATAGTTAAAGTGAATGTTTATCCTGTTGCCATTCGTTATTAAAGAATTTGCTCTCTCTCTCTCTCTCAGAAGCATTAAACTAAATGTAAGAATCATATATAAAATGTATCAAACTTTTTTTTGTCTGATTCATTGTTTTCGCTGCCCCCTGCACTTAATAAATGTAGTTTTGTAAAAAAAAAAAAAAAAAATCGAATTATTTCTAATAGTTCTGGCGTGATAAGACGAATGTAAACAAAGGGGCGTGGTCATGGATGAAAGGAAATAGAATTTTCCCGATAAAAATGGGCGAAACTGAATTTTTGTGTGTGTTTGATAAATTGATATATTATTATAAAACTAAAGCCAAAAATTTGATTTTTCAATATTTTGATTTATTTTCCACATTTAAAATGTCTGCAACAGGTCTGGTCTCAAAACGTACCGCTGCCCCTCCTCTAATACTAATGTTGCGACTTGTGTGAAAAAATAGCTATCACATATGTGGCTTAGGAGAAGGTTGAGTACCCCTGCTGGAAAGTCATTACTTTTTTATATGTTACAATATACATTCGGACCACGAGTTATCGAATCTTTCTCTTTCCCCTATTAAAATGAAGACAAAACCTCCTATTTAATAAATAATAAACCCTGAAACAACGAATTATTTCAGCAGCTAGAAACTTTTTTTATTATTTAGTATTTGAAAAATTGGGCTTTTCTCTCTTCGAATGACATCTTTTTGTATAGAACAGAAAAAGACTTTTCTTGCAAAAAAATTTCAAAGGAATAGGATGAAGACCATTATTACACTTTACAGATGAGTCTTGAGTGTAATCTATCATGTGAGTTTTGAGTAGGACTGAAAATTCTAATCCTTATCTCCTAAAAAAAGAGGGAATATTTTAAGCTTTTAACGATTATGATACATTTGATGACAGACTGCCCATCTGGGTTGAATTATCGAATCGGCCACTTATCCCGCCAAGTGTTTTTTCGCCAAATCGATAAATGCACTAAATCTGGTAACCCTCATGATTTTGTACAGTGAGGGAGAAGTCGGATCGCGGCGTAAAAACGCGCTAAGTTGGCGATTTTTCAAAATATGGCGGACCAGTGGCCGATTCGACAATTTCACCCCTATCTGTGCAACTGAAGTTATGGAAATTGTTGATATGTTGGAACTAATGAATAGTTAAGTTTTAAATTTACCTTAGTATGTATGAGTTTTTATAAATCAAGACCATGCCAACAAAAAAAGTTTCCTACAGGCAATTTTTTCATTATTTTAGTGTATGTGAAATTTTCTTTGTATTATTTTCTAAATATTTATGTGTAACATACTTTTGTTTCATAAAATTTTAAAAAATGTTCATCCTTTTTTTAAAAAATTTGCTCAAAATGTCAATTCTACAGCTTTCTTTGCTTTTGCACTTTGTCATTTTTAAAAGTTGGCAGGAAGGAACATCATTTAAACAACAATTCTGCCTACTGAGCTTATTTCCTTTATTGTGATCTTTTAATGTAATCTACTTAAAAGTTGAAAATATTTGATGAAATGATGGATCACTATAAGCAATGTTAGCATAAAATTGAAATTAAGGATACCAATCTTCTTGGTATCCTGATGACTGATAACTGCAATCACATTAAGAACACATTTTTGTATTTGTATGTTTATTGATACAGTTATGTAACATATAAAAAAATAAGGAAAAAGGACCACCCGAATACAATGATGGCAAGTTCCTGGTTTTCAGGGCATGGATGAGTACTTGGACAGATGCATTCTACTTCTGGAGCTAAAGACCAAACCTTGTCTTGCATTATCCCATTACTGGGCGGCCAAGATAGCAGCGCAATAGACTATAAATGACAATATTAAAAGTTAGAATATATAAACTAATTTATAAATCTCATATTTACATAGGCACAATACTCAAAATTTGGAATATTAATATTTCTGATTAAAAATATTTTTAGAAGAAATTATCTCTCTATATAAAAAAAGTTTGTGATGCTGTAATAAATTTATTATGTACTATCGTAACAATGCCAACATTCAAGATAATTCTGTAAATTGGCAACCCCAATTTCACATGTCGTATGCACTGAATTGGCAAACATGTGCTTCGTTCCATATAATGTTGTTAATATGGTTGCAATAGTACATTATTGGAAGCTTTCACAGAAAAATATCACAATGATTGCATTGACTTGAGTCAGTGGGTGAGAAGAAAGGCTTTGTATCATATGGAGACTTATTAACAATCAATGGAACTAAATACTCAACTTTCCAGGAAGCTGCAAGTTTATCAAAATCTGAGGACTTTATCAATGAAGTGTTGGTCAATGCAGCTTCCATGTTGAATTTAACTGAAGAGGAGTGCCAAGAACAAATAAATAGAACTACATAATACAAGTAGATTACAGCTTTACTATTTGAGCAATGAGTGTGAACAATTGTACAATTTGTATAATGGGGGTTGGTTTGCCGTTAGGGTGACTGAGGGTAGACCCTCCCCCCTCGGTTTATTTAAAAAATTATCTTAAATATATTCATTTCTTCTACAAATTATATATAAAACTTTTAAATATAAATTGTCTTATATTATTTACAACAAAATATAAGATTAAGTTTAAAAATCATTACTCATATCTTTAGATAAAAAGGTCCAGTACTATTATTTCCTTTAAGAAAAATAAACATTTCTAGCTACCATACTTTTCAAAATTACTGTTAAAATGTGTTTGTTATAGATATTAATATTTCTAAACTGTATTTGTTAATTAAAAATGAACTCAATATAGCTTACTTTCATCAATGGTTCTTATTTCACATAAAAAAACCCACTAATTTTTAATGATAACTTCAATTCTGCCTTTTTATCTGTATCAATGTAATATGTAAACATAATAAGGCTTCACACATTGAAAACAATTTGCATTTCCAACACTGATGTGGAAATTAAATATTTAACACAACATGGCCCATCACCAATAGCCCAATATTGTAGCTTTAACCAGATATTTGTATAATACAAATAAAATTACGCAAGAAATTAGTGCATGCTTATAATTAATGCAAATACTTATTTTAAAAAAAAGCCATATTTTGGTTTATTTAAAAAAAGTTGAAGTACCTACAAAACTACACATTTCAGAAATCTTATAAAGCGAGCTCCACTTTTGTCACATTAATTTCCTTAAAAAAAAACTAAATTTAGATTTGTCAAGTAGACAGAAAATAAATAATTTATCAATGTTAGGCATATTATACCATCGACCAATTTTGTCATATCAAAAGACATCAGCAATTCAAAATTAATTCACAAACGCTGTCAAAGTTATAATTGTTTGAACATGCACAGGGATGGTTTTCCACTATTAACTGCATATTGCATTTGGTGATGCCCTTTGATTTGAAGAAAGTGATCAACAGTATAATAGATAAGTACCCAAGATTTTAATACACAAAAAACTGAGGAATTCCTCCATTTTATTGAAAATTTTTCATGCTGTGTTCCTGTTTAAATGTCAGTTTAATACATAAACATTTTTAGAACTGATATACCAAGAAGAATTATGATTCCAAGAACGAAAATATCAAATTTCTTTACCTAATGTGACTATCTTTTATTTTAATATATAGAAAATTCTTTAATTGACTGACGATTTAAAATTAAATAAAGAGAAAAAGTTTCTAGTTATACTGTAAAAGAACAACACTTTTGAATAAAGTAGAAACACGAAATTGCTATTAAACTTATTAATAATTGTTTATATTGCAAATTATTAACTCAATATAACAAATTTACTTAATATAACACAACCAAATTTAAAATCTATTTTCCAAAATTTTTATTAAAAAGGTTTATTTAGGTATTAAGATATCACTATGTGAAGCGGAGTATTTTTCAAGCAATTCTAAAACATTTTATGAACTAAGTAAGGAAATATAACAATTTTCAAGATCTTTTGAACGATAATCAAGAGACGAGGATGACACCTGAGCTGGCACCCACTTCTCTTAACTTCCACACCATACCAATGGGAGGACATTTGAGCCTTGACAGATTTAACATGCTTGGTCTTCAGTGGTCTAGGCTCAAACTCATGACAGGCCAGACACGAGTCCATGACCTTGACCAATATGCTACGGCAGCCTATTCTGAAATAGAAATCTTGTTCCAAACAGAAGACATTGAAAGCAATTATAAACCAAAAAATATTTATAAATTATCATGTTTTGTCAATGAGTGAGTATCAGGTTTACTGAAGCAAGAACCGATTCTGACCAACATTAATATTTTTCCAATGAAGAGATAGAAGATTATTTTAAAAGAATTAGATTAAGTGAGCTATATATTTGACAAATATGATAACATGGTTATGAAGAATGCATCTTCATTTATACAAGATTCCAAGTAGTCTTATATAAAAGTATTAACACTTTAAATTAAAAGTATTGCAAGATTGTAACCAAATTTTAACTATTTAGCTTTAAGTAATTAAAAAAATTGTACTCTAGTATCTTCTCTATTATCTATGCAAAACTGAAGATATAGAAATACCGAAATAATCTATAATCCATCATTCACGTATTCAAGAAAAATGTACGAAACCATACTTATATCGATACAAATACATTCTTGTTTATATAAATTAATACATACAAAAGCATGCAAATAAACTTTTATGCATGACGGTATAAGCGATTGTGATGAAATTGCCTAATTATGAGCCTGATAATCCTTTTACAACAGTACAGTCATCTTGCAAAATACTTCGCAAATAAGGATTATCAATCTCACTTTAAATTGCTTCTAAATATTTCTTGCCTCCCACCAGCCTATGGCCCTTTTGCCACTAAAAGAATGCACTGTAAATTAATATTTAATACTTTTTAATCATTTGCCTTAATCTTATATATATAATGGAACTAATTTGATATCAGAGTGCTACATGCTTGTTGTCGAGTGATATGGAATCAAAGATGACGGCCTAGCTGTAACAAATCACCAGGAAAATAATTTTAAAAAGAACTGCTTTGAAATATATTTCAAACAAAGAATATACTGAAAATAACCAATATCAATCAAAAATTTATCAATATAATACTTATATATCATAGTAATATTATGTGTGTAATATATAATAATCATATATAGTAAAATAAAAATTGTTATACATAATTGTATCATAGAATTATATTATACATACAATAATTATACATTAAAATTAATCAATAATGAATACAAATCAATAATTGCTGATAACTTCCAATATTCCAAAAAAATTTCGAGTTCCTTTAATAAGCTTCAACAAACAAGGAACGTTTAAAAAAGTGCTCAAAAGTAAAATGCATTATTTAAAAGCACAGCCCTCATATTCTACAAAATTAACCTGGTTCTCATCAATGATTATTAGAAATATCCATATTCAATAACAGCACAAAATACAACATAAGACTGAAGCAGTAGCCTGAAGTATCATTTCATTGAAAATGGTTAAATTTTTAAAGAAATCGAATTAAAATTGCCTGAAATTCATAGGATTACTGCAGAAAAAAAAAAAGAAACCAACAAAATAAATTTCATTCTCATGGTAACCACATTACCACATAAAAATATCAAGGTAACCATATTGTAATGTTATCACCCATCTTGGCAAACATAAACAACTTGGTGCGAAGTACTCTGATATCAAATTAGTACTAAAAGAAATTTGAAATTAACCTATTATTCTACATCTTGTGATATTAGATTTTAGTATACATTTTCAAGCCCCCCCCCCTCCCCAATCGGTTATCCTTCCACTAAAGTTTTGTACTCTTGCCTTAATATAGTTTCAGTTTCTGATATCTGTGTGTGTGTGTAGATAATCATTTTCATATTTTCTAAAATATTAGCATGCAATACACAAACTTTTAATGATTATTAATAAAAGTTGTCTTTGAATACCATTGGATAAAATTATTCATTTTTAAAGTACTTGTACTATACAAGAGGACATCCTTAAATTTTAATTAATACTAAAAATAATTGAAATAACAACAAAAAAACTCTTTTGCATAGTCATTATCCAGAGTTATATATTCTCCAAGTATTTGACATTTTGAAAGCTGTAATTGTAGAACTCATTAGGTGTATTTTTTAAATCCAAATTATGAACTTTTTTTCCAAGAAAGGAACCAAGAAGTATTTTTTCCTATTTGAAAAATAAAATATGGAAGATAATTCGAAATTAAAAAACTTCAAATATTTATGCATACAAGTTTTATTGCTTTTTGTGATACCTTTTTGCAAAATCACAGTTCACATTTTTATGAACCAGTCAGACAAATACACTCTTCCTGTTTTGTGAAAATTCTTCATACATTTATACATGTAACATTAACAGTAGTCTTAAAACAAATCTTTAGAACTTTATTTCCTTAACTTTAGAAGTGAAACTTTGATTATTTGAATATTCATCAAAAGTATTAAAGTCATGATCTCAAAATGCTCTAACTTTAAAACTACTGGTTGGAATGACTTCATATTGTTCTATAGATCATGGTTTGTGGATTTTATGCTATGTCAGTACAAAGCACAGTTCTTAAAGAACCATGAAATTTATTTACGAAGTGAATTCTTAAAATAAAGGATAAACAGTTGTAAAACTCGTACAAAAGTTCAAAAAGGTTCTCTCCACTTTCCACGGTATTCAGACACAACTATCAGCGTCTAAAAATACATGTACATAAGAATAAATACAATCCGCAAGCAACCACTCCATTGTAGGCTGACACACCGAAGTAAACACTTCAACAGCTGAAGTAGAACTAATTCAGCTTCAGGAAGCAACCCCTATTTATGATCTGCACAGCTACCTTCCACTGCTTTTTCAAACAATCCGCTTATATCATAAATCATATTATAGACTTCTCCAAAAATTTCGAGAAGCGACCATACGGTCCCCAAAAATTATGCCAACTTGGCTGTATTTCCAATATTTCACAAGTTCTCATTAAAACACCATTATAATGTTAAGGACGTTGTTGCTTGCGAATATTGCAGTTTTTTTTTATCATAAATCAATGCAAGAAAAAATTAAACTAAAATAAAATTAAGCTTGCAGATTTAAATTATTTACACTATTTTAAGATAAATTAAGCATTAATTGCTCAAAATTCATAACATTGCTCAATCTTTAAAAACAGTACAATCCCTGAGTAAGAGGCATCTATTTACAAGAATAAAACATGTGCATAATAACCAAATATAAAGTAACCAAGGTAAATAACTTTAAAACAAATACTCAACAGCAAATGCAAAGCAAACAAATTCAAAATAAATATATAAACAAAATTCAAAAATAAATTACAACACTAAATTAAAATTAAGAAGTTAAAAAAGAGAAATAATTAAAGCTATTTATTAAATAATTAAATACCCTGGTCTGAATTTAATCACCTTGGTCAAGATAAGAGGCTAGCTTGTTGTAGTGTATTACCATCACTTTTGAAAGTGGTGATTTCTGGATACGTAACATGACATCATTCATTTTTTTTAGGACTGTATAAGAACTCCCGAAGTACTGTAGAGAAAGTACTTTGCTGATCACACATTTGCTGGGTAGTCCAAGAAAGCAAAGGGCTATGTGTTCATGGCTAAAACAGTGATAGTGACAAGAGGAAAAGAACAGCTTCATGAAACAAATACCGTAAGGATGATTATTGTATAAATTGCACAATGCCTTATTCCAATATTAGTTGAAAGTGCAAAATGGCATGTTGCACAACAGATCAGAGGTTATCTGTACTGATGTGATGGATGTGGTGCAAGATGCTTGTCTTCAAGTTAGCTAGTCGCAAACTACCTGCTGTAAACATTCTTCAGGAATATCCAAAGTTAAAGAAGTATGCAGATTTAACTCAGGGGGGTGTAGCGGCAGTGTTGTTGGAAAATGGTGGCTGGTAATTCTAAATCATATCCAAAACGAGTGGTCAGCAGCCACTTGATAGGAGTAGTAATGTGCGGTGGAGCACTTTGCATGAATATTGCGAGATCCACACACTGAAGCGGCTGAAGTGCTAGAAAGGCTTAGTTTCTCAAAAGTGCTTCATACCACTTGGTAGTAATGGGACCTGTACGTTTGATCTCGTCAAAGAATGGATCAATGACAAATGCTGCCATTATTCTGCATCATAGAGTGACCTTTTCAGAATGAAGAGGTAATGGCTGTAGTGAAAATGGATTATCAGTCATTCATATCCAGCAACTTTTGAGTATTTTCAAAGCTTTGCAAATGAAAATGGGCTTCATCAGACCACAGAATATTCCATGGCCTTCCACTTCCATCCAGGCAAGAAATCATAGTGCAAAAGATTCACATGCTTTCAGGTCAGCAGGTAGCAACTGCTGCACGAGTTATCTTGTATGGATAAGTGTAAGATGTTTCATAGGATTTTACGCACTGTGCTGTTAAGTATATCCAGCATTCAGCAAATTCCCTGTTGCTGGTTTCTGCATTGCTGTTCGTTTGTTTTTATAAGTTTGTGGCCACATTTTTCACTGCCAACACAACTAGTTTTTGTCCTTTACCTGGTTTCAGGTTAAATGAATTGGTCTCTACGAATTTTTCTGTCATTTTTGTAGGCTGTCTGTGGTCATTGGGCTGGATTTTATGCCTGTTTTTCCTGATAGCTGTTAACACACATTCCCCCTTTTCATAAAAAAAAAGCTTCAACCATGTGCGATCCTTATTTATCAGAGTCATGATGAAAACTTAAGCAAAGTGTTGTGTGTGCTGCTAGTATTCTGTATTTTTAACACAGCCACGACTGTGGTGTGCATACCATATCTTAGTAACTTCCATGTTTCCACTCTAACAGTGCCCCTGTTGGCACATTTTAGAACTATTTTTGTTTTCCTTTGCCAAAAAAAAATCCCTTTGCTTCATGATTGTTTTGGTAAAATATGAAGTCATTCTGACTGGTAATTTTAAAGTTAGAAAGCAAGTTTTGAAATCATAGCTTCAATTATAATCGCCTGGTATATTCATCACTTTAATTAAATTCATTGATACAATCTTTTCTAAGTTTTAAACTATAGTTTGTCAGTTACATCACACTGCTGTAACTGCCATACCTGCTCATACATACCTTTTCTTTTTATTATGCTGTAGTCAAAAGTAATTAAGTCCATTTTAAAATCACAAGCAATTTAATTTTGGAATATAATTCCACAAAAGTTAACATTGAGCATGAAAAATTTGATAATCAGGAACTTTTAAACTATTATAACAGTCATAAAAAAAAGTCAATATAGATAATTTCTAATTGAATGATAGTAAAAAGACAATTGTGAGAATATAATTTTTATACTACATTAACAAATTAAATTAAAAAATAAATACTTTTCAGTTTGGACACTAAATATAAAATTCATTAAAACCTCATACCATACTATGAACATTTGTATAGTTGGGAATTACAACAATCTATATTTGTAAACAAGGCCTGAAAGCAAATGGTACATATAAATTTTCAATTTGATGATTTCTATTTCATTCCTGGAAGAAAATCAAATTAATGGATTCAGACATTAATATTTACCTTTTCAGATGAAGTGAAAATTCTAGTAATGTCGCACAAGGCTACACAAGGGCTATTTTGAACCATGGTCAAGTGACGAGAACCTCCGAGTAGGTACCCTCCTCTCCTAACCTCCATACCACACCAACAGGAAGATGTTTAAGCCTTGACAGATTTAACATGCATTGGCCCCCTCTACACAACATGCCTTCAGCAGTTCTCGGCCAGAACTAATGACACGCTGGCCATGAAACCGTGACACTGACCACTATCTTTTTAGATGGAGTTGAAAGATGTATTAACCAAAAAGAAATGTATCTAAATTAGAAAAATAACACACACTTTGATTGTAAAAAAAAATTCATTCTTTTAATGATAAAGTATAACAATCAGTCTAATAACAAGTACAACTGATGTTTTCTATACAATTGTAAATTGTTATACAAATACCTTTTTTACAAACATTTACACATGGCACAACATACACTATGTTCCTATGAAAAATAAGTCACATTTTTCATTGAAATGATGTTGTTGCCTGTACATAAAAATACACCGGGAATAAAAATAAAACAAAAATTACCAGGAAAAAAAACTTGCAATACATTAAAATATTTCGATTTCAACAGCATTTCAAAGACACTTTAATTTACAAATTTATTGCTCATGAATAAAATGATTTTATTGCTCTAGTGTTTGATTTAGTTTAAAAAATAATTATATATAGAGAGAGCACAATATCTTTAAAAATTATTCTAAAAGTTATGAAAATAGTTTAAATGTCACTATTATAGATACATATAAATCTGAAATAATACACGCAAAGCAAACATAATAAAAAAATAGAACTCTGCCATTGTAACTGAATATTTTTTTTAATCAACAGAGTTTGTCAATATCACATTTATATTTTTAGTTCTGATTAATTATTGATTCTGCCATCTGGAAGCTAGGAATCTTCTATATATAACAGTAACATATATTGCAAGCAATAACACAACAAACATGTCATCAAGAAGACCTAACATTCCAAATACTGCTTCCGGTATCATATCAAGCGGAGAAATGAGATACATAACTGCGGCAATAAAACATAAAAATATACGCAGACGGAACATATACATTATACCTCCGACAGAGAAAAATTCGGATCCAGCATGGCGTAATAATGTTGGTAAATCCCACAGATAATCCATCCACTGGAAAGTAAAAAAAAATTTCATTACCATAATTGAACTTAAAAAAATTGGATCAAACTAAGTTTTTACAATCAGAATATTCCTGTGCATTAATATTCATCACTATGCAAAACAATATTAATATAATTCAGATTAATTTATTCTAATTAATAAACATGATATTAACAAAAATTAAAATAATTCATCTAATTATTCATATAAATTAGAAAAAGTTTTAAATGCCTTATTTCAAAATAGATGAGTAAATTAAAAAAATTTCCAAAAGCCATGAAATTTCTTGCATTGTTTAAATTAATTTTGAACTAGTTTATTACTATAACATTAAGTCAGAGCTTTATCTGGGATAAATTTACACAGATCCCAGGCTAATATAAGCTAAGATGTAGCCTGAAATTCAGATAAGATACAAAGCCTTATCAACAGAAGCTAGAACTCATGAACTGTGCTCATAATCAACATTTCACGTTTGTGTCTACAATGTTTAAAACAAAATTGAAAATAAATTTTGTGTAGTGCATGTATTCTACATCTTCACTAGACCATACACTTGGTTGGGAAGGAAAAAAAAAAAAAGAGAATGGCTATATTAGATTTTATAAAATGCTGGATGAGCAAGGAATATGGAATAATTGAAGCATTGATTGGCACACATTTACTTTACAGCTGCATTTCTTGGATTAAACCAGTGATACTCAACCTGCGGCCCACCAAGCCTTTTAGAGTGGCGCGGTCATGGCCTATTGCTCTGAGAAATTCACTTATTTAAGAACAAAGTATTAAAAATTTGGGTGATAAATATTTGTCAAGAAATCAAATATATAAATTTTGCTTTTTTGCTGTCGATGTCATACAGCTGCAAATAATATTCTTTTTCTATTTGTAATGGTTACAGTTAGTGATAACAGATAACAGTGGACTAGCGACAATTTTATGGGTGGAACTAATTTTTAGCTATCTTTCAGAGAATGCAAAAGAAAAATGTCCAAAGAAAATATATCATTTCAAGACTATTGGGAGGTTGACTAATTTGTAGTGAAAAAAAAACATGTATCAGTAATTGATTTGTCACGAAAGTGCTGAATTTAAAAAATACGAATAAACAGGAATCGTTCAATGACACTTTTCCTCGAAAATATCTTTCAAGAGGTGATATAAATAGGCTTTCTTGAATAATCTTTGCAACAGCAACAACGTGTTTTGTCAGTGGTAATGTCATAGTGGTAACAAAGACATCCTATGAAGTTTGCTATATTATTGGTAATCATACGAAACTATTTACTGATGCAAAAATCATGAAGAGTGTTTCTTAAATGTGTGTGCTTCTAATCTAATGTTAGTGACGAAAATTTAAAAAAAAATACAAAAAAATAATAATTAAAAAAGCAAAACAGGAGTTATAATACTTTGATCTCAATTTTCCATATTTTAAATTTCTAGTGTTATCTTGGTCTTAAAACCCCTTCATCCTCATGTTGCGGCCCACGGTAAATAGCTAACATATGTATGCAGCCCAGCAGAAAAAGGTTGAGTACCCCTGGATTAGACTAATACTTTTGTGATACTGTTACAGCATGGCACTTTTTATTTTGTTAATGAAAACTTTAATACTTAATAGCTATAGAAAGTATATGTACACATAGCTTGTATAAAAAGTAATTACATTCAAGTACATATTACTAACAGCTTAATTAAGCAGAGTTCAGTAAAAATCTGTAAGTTAAGGGAAACAAATTGTGTAGCATTTGCACATTAATCTGATGCCATTTGTTCTTGGGATGGCATCAAACAGATTACCAAAGATTTTATGAGACATGGTAATTAATATCTGGCACACAGTCAATCTTTGACATTCCAGTGTCTCTACATGGCTGGGCTTTAGCGATATCAAGACTGGAAACTGTGACTGGATAATGCCAACCATGAGTTCATGACCATGACCACTAAGCTATTGTGGCCACATTGCATTGCAAGAGTTTTACTTAAAATGCGCTTTCAAATATGATTTTTTGTTTAAAACTAAAGTATTACAGATACAACAGAGGATTGACTATTGGATGTGGGGCTGGCAATAGTAAATATTAGAACAGATAGCCAAGTCTTAGTTAACAAGGTAGTAAATTTGGAAGATGTAGAAATAAAAGGTATGCTTGATAAGAATGATGCAACAGAGTAATCTAGACAACTGGATATAGAAGCATTACATACAGAAATACAGGGTAGATACACATTTAACGATGAAAGATGTGAGTTTGACTATGCTAAGAGAACATCACACATTAAGGAAGATGGAATGAGGTGGGATTAAGAAGGCAATAGTTCAAGGAATTGTAAAGGTAAGGTTATGTTACTTTAATATTTTTATATTTCTTCTGTAATGAATACATTTGAGTATTTTGCAACCTAGGCATATTGTTTGCGAGTTTTATCAGTTTTCAAGCTTCTAAATGAAAAATTTATTAGTTTAGAATAATTGGATTTGTTTTTTGTCCACCATTTTGAATATAACTTACATGATGCATGGGAATGGAAACACAATTTAGCTCTAGATTGTAATCTATGAAATGATGTCCAACAGACACAATTAAAACTCATTAGTTGTATGAAGCTTTAATTAAAAATAGTGCAGATGATTTGGAACAATTATTTAAGAACCAAAGAGGATTCTATTATGGATTTTCACCTCAGAGATGACAAAAGGTCAGTTTCAGAAACCACATCAGCAGAATTTAGATATTCGAAGGAACTTATAATCTTTGGGTGTTTTTGCTAACAAATGATACCCTAAATTTGTTTTAATGAGCGAGTACTAAAAAATCTAATTTTGCAATGTATTTTGATTCACAACTTATTCTTTGAAAAGCTTCATGCATAGAAAAAATATTTTTAGTCATTTCACAAATGATAAAGCATAAAATATAAATTGTTGGCAATTGTACTTATTGCTTATGGTTTGGTTAAATTTTGTCTTTATGTGGGTACAAAAGATGGATCCATGAAAGGGAAAGGGTATTCCCATCCTGCCATCCCTCCAAAAAGGAAGGCAGTCAGATGACACTAGTTAAGCTTGGCCCTTATCTGGAGGTCACTCTGGATATAGTACAGTAGCATCAGTGCAAGGCTCTGATGGGAGAGCCTCAGATTTGCCTTATCTAAAGAGTTGGTCATACAACAAAGTTTTTGGAGATCTGGAAGAAACTCCAGACTTATCAGCTGACTGACAGAAGTAAGTTCACTCCTGCCACTTCTACGGTGAAACATAGACCAAAAGGATTATAAAAAGCATGTCAAAAGCCACTTAATTACTCGGGAGAATTGAGCTCCCCCAAAGAGTTTCCAGAGATGAACCAACCCTCTGAGAAGATACTTTATGTATATACTCAATGAAATACATATACACACAATGGTCTAGAATGAGGGACCCTCTAAAATTCTTGAGAATAGAGGGTAGAAGACTATAAAAATGCAATAAAAGTATTTTGCAAAAGTGGCCCTTTCCCGGATGCCAGGATGTGATTATAACAAAAATAATGTAAAAACACACAGATGGTGCCTCACTAATGAGACAAGGAAATTATTCGGAAAAGAAAAAAAGATACACAGGGAAGCCATTCCTAAAAGGGAATACAAAAATAGTCAGGGGAAGAATGCAAGATAAAAAAAGGGAAGGTCAAACACAATTTTCCCCAATCATATTTTTGGAAAGTGGGTATCAGACCATTCTCATTTAACCCCTTGTAGTTTTAATTGTTTGAATAAATTGTAAAGTTTGAAATGATTACTTATTTATAAATTATGTGCCTGAAATAATTATTTAAAAATAAGTTTAAGAAATAAGTTTAGACAAGTAGGACTCGTGATTGATTTACACAGAAAAAATAAGTTTACACGAGTAGGACACGTGATTGATTTACAAAGTCAAAATAAGTTTACACGAGTCAGACTCGTGATTAATGCTTTAGGGGTTAAGAGATGTGTAGATCTTCAAAGAGAAAATAAATAGCCCTAGGGCCTGAAATGTGGACAATAGGTGTAGCTAAGGAAGAAACCAGTGTTGAAAGGGAAAGTCACCACAAGTGCCCATCTACTACACTCTCTTCTCTAATAACTTTGCACCCCAATGCAAAGGAAGCAACAGTGGGAAAGGCACGGGGGGGGGGGGGTGACACTGGCAAAAGGCACGAACGGACCAGCAAAGACCCAGAAGAAAGTTTATTTTAATTTAAAAAAGTTAAAAAAGAATAGCAAGATCCGAAGGCCAGGAAACAGAAAAGGAGGGGAGGGGAGGATTTAAGATAACCTATCCCATATAAATTTGGAAATAACCAAGCAAGAAATTAATTTACAGTGAATAGCGTGATTAATAGAATTGCAAAAAGTATCCCCTGGTCCCCATTTTCTTCTTTACAATAAGCCACACACAGCAAATGTGGACTAGCAAGTAACAACGTTTGCCAAAACTAAAATATATCAAATAAGAAAACCAAAAAACAAAATAATGCATAATAAAAAGAGAACTACACTATACTTGTTAAATACATTTAATATGAATAAAAACATTGAATTGGATAAAAAATTTAAAATATACAATTGGTTTAAAAGTTAAAAGAAATTAGTTAGCAAAGAGGGACATTTGAAAACAGAAGTGCCACCAAGGTATCATGGGGACATGTCACACATGTTTACCAAAGAGTTTATGTTGTACACATGTTTACCAACCTACCCTTTGGGTAGATTGGAATTATGATACCCATACTTATCTCAATTAGGTAAGCTCTTGAGTGGATAGATATTTTAAAAGGAACTACAAACCATACAAAAAAAAAAAGATTTCGAAAAAATAACCGAAGAATGTGAATATGTTGTCATTAAGGATAATTTGAAATCTTATAACCAAATAGAACATAAAACATGTAATAACACTTAATGCTATATAAAATATACTATATAACTAAAGTATTCTTATTAGTTCTGTTATTAAGAATAATTTTACATCTGGTCAATTAAATTCAGAATTATTTTTTATCAAAGCAATAATAAATTAGGTAGCATATTTCCAAGACAAATGTAGTAAATAAATTTTTTCATTTATAATCACATACTTTGGTTTTTGCTCCTTTACTTTTCATATATAATTCACTTTAGATATTATATAAACTCACACATATAAAAATTATATGCAAGTTAGTATTTGAAAACAAAATAAACATCACAAAAGCTACTTTAATGACAAGTAAGAGAAAGAAAAATAATAGGTCAAAAGCTGTACAGTGAAAAGTGAGTAAGTAATTTTAATGTTAACACGAACAAAAATCAATATGTTAAAGAGTCTATAGTTAACTACTTTCATGTTAGTTGAAAAATAATACAGGTCCTTTTAATCTCTTCTAAGGATACACAAAAAATAGGATCATGTGATTTGGTGCTAGATACTTTGCTTCAATGAGTTAATATGTAACAAAATTTAGTGATAAATTAATTTAAAATAGAGTAGATTTATTATAAGATTAAACATTTATAACAGATGGAATTTAATCAATAAGGTAATATTTTTGAAAATCCAATATTTAAATGTCAAGATATACTTACAGGTCTTGGTTCTCCCGAAAAATGTCGATTATAATCATTTATTCCTTCTAATAGCTCTGTTCTTTCAGCAGATGATATATCTGTATTATTAGTGAAACATTGCAGAAGAACTGAAACCTATATAACAAATTTAAAACTGTATCATGCAACAGGTAAACATTCAACTACAAATATGAAGAATTAACATACAGTTGATCGCATAAAATAAATCTACAACTTTTTCAACTTACAGTTTGTCTACAAACTGGACAATGAACAGCTCCCATCCAATTTCCACTTCGCCAATAAGTGATTATGCATTGTGCTACAATTAAAAAAGTAATGATTCATTAATAAGAATATGACACATGTATTTAGCTCCATAATTAAACGTGGTTCAAACTTAAGTGTCACAAAATTACATTTATCAATAAAATATAAGTATCAAAATTAATTATATAAATAATACTGAAATGATAGAACTTGCACATGATCATTGAAATAAAAGGTTTAATGTTTCAAAATAGAAAGTAAAATGATTACAAACATAAGTTAATGTAATTTTGTTTCATACCTCAAAGTAATAAAATATGAAATAATTTTTTGAAGTGAAACTTCTTTGTGGACGAGAGTGAATGGGAAATTTACCCAGTTTAGCGTAATAGTAAAAAAGCGAACAGAAGTAGTGATTCCCTCATCCCCTCGAAACGTTGCCATGGTGAGGAGATAGCGAGCGGAAGGAAAAGAGGGGGGAGGGGGGGTACACCATGTGTCATATCTGTGAAAAAGTTGGACGATAAGTATATCTAGCTGCTATGGACGAAAGGCGCTTAGGTATTGGTGACATTAAGTGGGTACCCTTGCTACTCTCATAATGAACTCGTGTGGTGTATTTTCGCAGTTTTTATGTAATAAACGTGCCATTTTCAACAAATAAATGCACCCAAAACATTACCATTATATGGCTCTTCCCGTTATGGGAGTCTCTGGGGCATTCTATATATGTCACTAACGTTCGCATCAGAATCGCTACAGATAGCGTCTTGTAAGCAAACAGCGACTTCTGTTAGTGATGCATTAAGTTTTTTTTTACTGCGTACAATGGTAGAGAGGCAACATTCCCCAAGATAAAACAATTTAAATATGACACAAATTATGGCAAGATTGAGTATTATATGAATCCTGAATGCAGGACCAGTTCATTTGTTCTTATACAGGATGGATAAGGATTGAACTCACAACTAGTTTTAAATTTTTAAAAAGGGAAAGATAAAAAAAACAAAAATTAATTATATCAAGCAATTTGAACAAATATTGCAGCAAGTAATGACTTTCAATTTTTTTAAAAAAATTAATGAATGCTTTAAAAATAATTCATGCACATTCAATTCCATTTTTGCATTATATTTTTTGAATAAATAATGTAATAATCACCAACCAATAATTATTGTCTATTATTTGAGAAAAATAAAAAGAATTATAAATTAAGTGATGAAATACTTAAAAGTTGAAAAGGACCGAACAAACTTTCTTAATTAATGCTGCTAACTTTCAAATTAAAGAATGCTAGCATATTAATAAGGTCCAGTGGTAGCCCTACTGCACTTCCACACCACAGGTATGGGTTTCAAACCCTGGGTTGGGCTAGGTCAACAAATGAGTTTAGTTCCCAGGCTTGCTTGGGAATTTAAAGATAGGGGTTTTCACCATCAGATTGACCACCAGACCAGAACATCTGCTCATGCATCTCAGCACCCAGGGTCACAAAAACTGAGATGGGCACAAGAGGTCTTCGCCTGCCATGAGCTGTTGTGTACACCACTGAATTTAGTTTAGTTTTAGCATATTAATAATAACCAACACAGATTACCATGTTAACCTTGATAATATGACTAAGCTCACATTTTCAATCAAGTTAATCTTCTATCTTCTTTTCGGTCATGTATATTAATAGTTATATAACCAAATTTATTTTTTAATAATACTAAAATATAAGGTTTAACAAGAAAGTTTAAAACAAACTTAAACAATTATACAATTTTACAATGTAAAAAAAAAAAGCCAATACCCCCCCCCCCCTTATTACTGTAATATATAAAAACCAAGAAGTATGCATGAGTTTGTGATTTGTTTAACATTTCACTTTGCAATAGAGCAATTACAATGAGGGGCTACACGCAACAATCCTCAAAGTGATAAAGTAAACACCTAAATAAATTCACTATCTGTCTAAAGATGTATGTAAGTATTTAGACAAAATTAAGTAAATTAAAAATTTAATAAAAGAATACAAACCACAGAAGAGATGTCCGCAATTGGTTTCAACAGGATATCGAGGTTCATTGAGACAGACAGGACAAAGGCTATCTGAGCCATAGTGAGCAGAGGAATATCTTTGCATGTTGGGATCAGCATTACCATTGAATCTATTACTTATTAATGATAGCTGTTGTGTACTTGTAGTTGGCTGGTTATACCCAATATTAGGATATCTTTGCATTAATCTAAAATGAAAATGTTTTATTTTGCTTAAAATATTTTATTATGACACATCAGAATTATATAAAATTAGTTTTCCAATTGAAAATGCTTTTTATAAAGACAGCATCAATTCAAAATAGATTAAATTGATTAACTATAATAAAAAAAAATCAGTAGCTAGAATAAAGAGTTTCTTCATTGGGATATCAATTTTAAAAGATACTCAAAACAGTTTTGGGAGACAGCCAATTCTACTCGAGCTAAATGCATCAATAATCAACATTGTATTTACCTTTTTGTATGTCTATAAACCAACTTTTTATGAATAACTGAAACATTATGGTACATTAAATAAATAAAATAAATACTACTCCACAACACAGAATTTCATGTACAAAATCAATATTTCCCTTTTCCATTTTCACAATTTTATTATTTTGAAAAAAAATTTTCCCATTTGATTTTAATATCTTTAGACATTTTTTAAAATCAAAGTAAGATTTAAAACTAGAAAAAAAAAAGATTGCAAAAATGGGTACAGATACAATACTGTTTCATATATTGTGATCATTGGAAAAATTTATATACAGCTGAAAATGTACAACTTTTACACAACCACTGCTCGGTGCTAAAAATTCTGTCATAATAAGCTCTAAATCTGGATAACTTTATCAAACTTTCCATTGTATTATGTTCTTTATCTAGCACAGAGGCTGTTAACCCTAGTGAGCAAGATGAAAAATTTAAAGATAAATAAATTAAATTCTAATCAAATGCATGCTTTAAAACAGCTTCAATTGCAAATATTTTCCAAAAACTGTCAAACTGTTTGGCAATAATAAACCAGGATAGTAAAATATTGTCAACTTTCAAATGTCAAGAAAAAATTGGGAAGATCATCTTTTCCTACACTTAGGTTGCAATCAAAAGTTAAAGATTGTCAAAAGCTGAATTGCATATTTTCTAAAAAAATTTCCAAGTAAAAGTTACTCAAAGATATTTATTTTCTTTTTAGCAAATATAAATAAAATACAGCTTATTTAAAAGCTTTTGAAATATGAAAAATTTGGTATTTACATATTACACCATCACAACCAATTTTGCCAAATGCTGTCATTATTACTTGTTTTGGATGTGCACAGGAACATTTTCCACTATTGGCCGTATACCACAGCACTTAGTGATGTCTTTTGATTTGATGAAATTGGTTGATGTTACAATATGCAAATATACCAAAAATTCTTATACAATTTAAAAATTTACAGCCAATTAACAAAAGTAGCAGGTAAAAACTATCATATCCAGGAATAACAATTGGGCAAAGAATTCTTTGGATCAAATTAACATAAAATATTGCATATGTGCGTTACATTACTTCAATTTAATTAACCTGGTTTTCCATAAGGAAATTCCAAAAAGCTCCTCTTACGACATAATTTGAGCAATAAAAACTATTTTACAATGGGACATGGGAAAATATTAAGAGTCCCTGAAGTTAGTTGGATAAAGATTAATGAATTTTCCACTTTCAGGTTGTTTTAATTTCAACTTTAGTTTTTTTTTAAGAATATCATCAATTTTTAGTGCTACTGAGAAATTTCAAGGAATTTTGAAATGAAACTTACAGCAAAGTGAACATTTTAAAATTTTCTAGTAATAAGCCCACTTAAAGTAAAAATAGAAAGCTGGACAGATTTCTTGATATTATTCATTCATTTGCACATATAAGGTTTTTAAAAGAAATTGAATTAATAGGTATAAAGTGGAAGGAACCAATCAGCTCTGCTACAAATATACAAGAATCTTTTAATGGAGGAAAAAGGAAAATCATTTGATAAAAGCTGATTGAATACTCCTTAAAGCACAAGAAAAATAAAACTTTTTCACGGGGATGTCTAAAAAGTTTAAGTTTCACATTTTAAAAAAGATAAATGCTCAGAAAATTTTGAATACAAACTTCCTGCAATTAATAATTAACAAATTATGTGTGATGGTCCAGATGACAAAATATACAGGTGTTTTAATATTTAATACGTTTTTTTTAATTAAAAGGATGTCACTATATTTAAATTGTTACTATTATATAAATACTAAACAAAGGGGGAAAAAACGCAACCATGTTCAAAAACTTACAAAACTAGAAACTATGTAAGAAGTAACAAATTTATGGAACAAGTTCAATATACAGACTTTTTTCAAAAATCCCCCAATTTTTTTTCCAGCAACAGCAGTTGTTAAGGGAACAAGGTTGCATTCCCCCTCCCCTGCCCCCTTAGCCACCATGAAACGCTGTGATACTCCCCCCCCCCTTCTGACTAAACAGTTTTGCAAAGTTCCTGTCTTCCATCTAAGTTTGCAAAATCTAAAAATAGTTTCTTATTCCTACATATTTCATAAACAAAATCAAGATTAAATACTCCCTTTTTTAGCCCAAATGTGGCCCTTTTGCTAGAAAAAAAAACAGGAACTGTTTCTGACAGAACTTTCTTATACTTGGGATAAACACTACAAATAGTCCCATGGTTAGAGGGAACAGGTTACAATATTTAAAGGTATATAAAATAACAAGGTTTTTAAAATTTAAATTAATATCTTTGTAAATAAATAATAATGTAAGAATTTATAGTCAGCCTAATCAATAACTGCAATTTATCAATAAGTAAAAATGAATGTTAATAAATAACTAAATAATATTAATAAATAATATGGATAAAGGCACATTAATAATAAAAGAATATATAACCTAATAATGACAGAATTAAATCAACCTAAGCAATAATTAAATAATTTTTCAGTAATTAAAAAAATATTAATAAGTAATATGAATAAGAAATAAGGTAATAATAATAAAAGAATTGAAATACAACCTAATAATGAAAGACTATTCAACCTAATAAACAAAATATACAGGTGTTTTAATATTTAATACGTTTTTTTTTAAATTAAAAGGACGCCGATATATTTAAATTGTTACTATTATGTAAATACTAAACAAAGAAAAAAA
Organism: Trichonephila clavata; assembly: GCA_019973975.1. Taxonomy (NCBI): domain Eukaryota; kingdom Metazoa; phylum Arthropoda; class Arachnida; order Araneae; family Nephilidae; genus Trichonephila; species Trichonephila clavata. Next base: position 11,759 of record BMAO01020865.1, on the reverse strand, counting down.
ATGCAACCATGTTCAAAAAGTTACAAAACTAGAAACTATGCAAGAAGTAACAAATTTACATTAATTCAAGATAATCTTACCTGTTATACACGAAATATGAACCGATAGTAAAGCAAAGAAATCCAGTAACAGACAATAAAACTTCATTTCCTATACCTTCCACAATGTTACTTTCATCGCTGCTCATATCCAACTAAGCAAGAAATGAGAGCAGTTCGTTTCAACTATTAATCACAGATAAAAATAAAACAGCATAATTAAAACAATGAGTGAAATATTAAATGGTCATAATCACATACTATTCATCCGTTCAAACATAAAACCATTAGACGAAATTTTTGGTTTGGGTTTAATTGTATGATTATGATTAAGATTTCGATGAAATTTGGAATTATTTATCAGAAAGAAAAAAAATTAAAAAACTTTTCTGACAATGTTTATAAATTGATAATAAAATCAAGACAAGAAAATACTTAAGGATATCCTATAATTTTTGAAGAGATCTAACTGCTAAACGGGTGCTGATTTATTAACTGGGTGGTTGAGACAAGTGCCCAGGGCTTGGGGCCCGGATTAGTTGGACTGAGCCAGATTTTCTAGTTATAAATTTCGATCCTCCAGTGGAAAGGGAGCCCGTAGATGTTCTACACCCAGGGCCCGAAATCAGCTTAAATCAGCACTGTGTTAAACTATTAACATAATCATGATCAGTCAGAATCATGAAGTTCTAAGGGTTAATACAGTTTCATTCATCAGGAACTTCAAAAAATTGCAAATGGATGAAACAGATATCCGTTAAAAAAAAGTATCCAAATTATTATCTCTCTAGAATAGCTTATTTGTTGCTGTGATGTTGAATACCTTAATTTGCAAGAAACAAAAATGATATTTGAACTACACCTTTCTGTTCTATGGACAAGTTCTACCGTAAAGCTTACTATGGGGATGCTGCAGTCATTGGAACCTTCATCCTTTTCCGATTTCAGCAAAATAATGTTGTTTATATATATACTTAAACGAAGTAATTTTAATTTTCCTTACATTTCTTTAGAAAATTTGTTTAGCCTTTTAAAATGAGCAGCATGTGAAAGAACAAACTTGGAACTCTTTGTTCCGCATTTGGATATTATTTTTTTCCTGAGAACCACTACGAATTTTTAAAGCATCGTGTAATTAACCACTGTCCCACGAGTCTATCTACGCAGCTACAATGGGAGGCTACTTTTCAACCGAAAAATTGACAAGTGAGAGTTAAATCTGAGTTATATTATAAGCATTTCATTACATGTTTGTGTTAAAATGATATTATTCAAATTTTTTGAGCTTTTTTGAAATAATTTCGGGTATTTTGTAACAAAGATTGCTCGATTCTCATTAATGGTAACCTTAGCAGCAATTTTGGTGACAGTTTTCACAATAAGAAATAGTTTTCGCGACTAATTTTATTTATATTATTTACACAATCCCTTATATTTGTATTTATTAAACATGTTAATTAAAAAAAACCTGTTTCTGTTAGTATATACGAATATTTGTTGTAATTCAATGGTTTTTTTGTGTTACATAGTTGGTGTAATTACTTAAGATAGAAATCAAAATTATCTATATACACAAGTTTTGCTAGACTAATTTTAAAATTTCCAGTGTGCATTGAATCAGTTGTGCTAAAAATAAATACAGTATTTTGTTTTATGATCTATAATATCATTTTATGATTGAGATGATTTACTAATTGAAATGTGATCTTTAACTAACCCTTTGTGTAAGCTATTTATTTAGGTCTTGTACATAGTCAACTATTATAAAGATAGATCTCATGAATTAAGCATTGTCAATTATTATAGGAATTAAACCGCTTTGCAGATATGAAATATAAGTTAATATGCAAGAGTTCTTGCTTTTTATATTGTGTTACAATTATTTTGATCTTAATTAACTCAAAGAATTGAATATTTAACAATTTGAATTAATATGAATGTATATATTTGAATTGTCATTAGTTAATTAATTGCCACGGAACTCAGGGCCGGATCTACGTATGGGCTTAATGGGATGCAGCCCAGGGCTCCCTGGGTTCCAGGGGCCCCCGTTCATCGTTGAAGATAACAAACATAAAAATATGTTTACAATCAAAATAGTAATAAAATAATAAACCAGTAAAAAATACATTTCAAAAATAAAATACCCTAAATTACCAAATTTATTTTTATTTTTCAGAGCAAGAGCACAATTTAGTTTTGTTCTTCCGTTTTACCACCGAATACGTGGAAATTAATAATTAATAGACAGAGGCTCTACTATAGGATGGTGCCGATGAGCATTGAGCACTTATACAAACGTAGTGACGCTTTTTCTGTAACCATTTATTTTTGTGCAAAAGGTGCAATCAGGTTTTGGGCCTAAAACCGGATCTTATAAAGGATGGATTAAAAAACCAAAGCATGACATAGGCTTTGGGCCGCCCTTTAATGCGGGGTTGCAGGGTGTACGTTAAGCAACTGAAGTTAAAGGGGAAGGAACTTATCCAAAGAAAACGGAGAAACACAACAAGCAAATATTAATGAGGAAAGTATGCAAGATCTCAATGATCAGCAGCCTACTAAAAAATTATTGCTCATACAGAGGACATCAGTGTTTACAAAATGTTGGGCTTGAGTTTAAGAAATACTTTGAGATGGGTTCGAGGAATAAATCTTTAAGTAATAATTTTATCGATTGTTTCCTACACGTGAAATAAGTTATTTTCAAAATAAAAATCCAAACAATATATATTCTGTTTCGGTAAGAGAATATAAAGGACAAAAGAGATCATTTATTGAATAATCATTTCATTAAAAACTTTAAAATGCCCAAGTGCTGGAAAGATCTTGGCTATGTTATTCAACTAGTATTAGTGGTTTTTGTTTGACCTGCAAACTTTTTCTAAAACAAATTCTCAATACACAGCCGACTTTTCTAATAGGAAATACTTTACAAGTTGTTAAGAAAATCAGGAAAATACTATTGAACATAAAAAGTGAGTGTTAGTTTGGCTGACACGAAAAGAAAATAAGTCTGTTTGGGGACGAGACTTTCTGTATTAGCCTTACTCTTTTAGGACAGTGATCTTCAAACTTTTTCAACTCATGGAACCCCTAGAACTTGAAGTTGCTTTCGTGTAGCCCCTGGAACTTTCATGGAACAACTTGAACTAGAAAGTGTTTTCGTGTAACCCAATTTCAAACACATACGTCGAAGAGTATGTCCCAAAGTAATATTTAAAAGTAAATTCAAAGTAAAAATTCATCATGTCACAAGCACTTTGTGACGTCGTCACAATGGAGGAGTCACCCCTATTCATTAGAGGCTCCACAGCTGGAGAAAACGGGGCTTTAGCTGCATTGTGCTGTGCCGAACAGCTGGACCATCGGCGACGGTGTGTCTGGCGGACACTATGGGCCAGGCATCGCTGCATTATTTTCTATTCATGGACAGTGATTGTACGTCTTGAATGCTGGCGCCACTGCAGGCGGCGGTGAGGTGTTTGAAGTGCCAGATGTCAGCCCGGCCCTTGTCGCCGGGAACCTTTGAGAGGGACCGAACTTTTGTCATCTCTGCACGAATGGATGACATGCAAGACCGTTGGTGCCGGGTGCAAAACCCTGAGGTCGGCCAATGGGGATTGATGAGGGGCGTGGAGTGAACCCGCCCCTAGAGTTTAAAAGAGTGGACTTCGGAAAGAGAGGGAGAGACTCCTGATAGACTCCTGAGAGACTCGTGATAGACTCCCACGAGAGATTCCCGTAACTGAACCCTGCGGACGGAGGAAGAGACTCCGGATAGACTCCGACGATAGATTCCGAGAGAGAAGCCTACTGACGAAGGAAGGAGCAAAGAGACTCCGGAAAGACGGCTGATAGAATACAACGAGAGATTCTTTAATAATTAGCTTAGCGTACACCTTCAATTTATTTCCACGACGTTACAACTTCACATAAAAGCAATGAAAAAAGTTTTTGCATTTATTATTAAAAAAATTCTAATCTAATTTTGTGACGGGTGCTTACGCGTTTCACTAACCTTCTCATATATTCTATATTTTATTTATTTCAACCAATCTCCACCGGGAGCCAAAGCGTGATTTATGCAAATGAGATATTTTATATAAGTTCGGGTTTAGCGAGTTAGAAAGGGTGAATGAAATGAAGAGAGAAGAGAATGAAATGAAATGAGAAAGTGTTTTTCAAGTGTAAACGTAGATGTTGTGAGTAGAGTCTATCGTACCGTTGTGGATAAAATTAGTTCATAAAAGAACTGCGAGAATAGCAGAGAAAGAAGTCGCCTATTAAAGGAATCCAATCAAGATATTAAGGAAGCAGTTAGACGAACCTGCCATAACATAAGAAATCAGGTTAGTTTTATTTGTTCCAATTAAGTATAAGTGTGTAGCTATAATTGTACGCGTCGACCCTTCGTAGATTCAGATGGGATTCCGTCGTTCATGATTATTGAATCCTTCTCATTCTCCACTGTGTTTTATTGTTCTTAAAATTGAATAGTATTTGTGTAATCTTTTAATTAAGAAAAGTCAATAAATAAGATTGATTTGTTAAAATAAGTAGTGAATTTATTATGCATTCAACACATTCAGATTCAGGTAATACCCGAAGGGGAGTTGATAATCTTAGAGGTAGCGAGAGGCTACGACAATTTTGTTAATACAATTTACTCATTTAAGTGTCACCTATCCATGCATTATGTTTAGTAACTGAGATAGGTGCTTCCTTTTTTTCACATGGTCGAAGTCTAGATCTGTTGAGATTAAGTGCAATTGCATTACTTATTCTGAGTTTAATTTGCTTTTATACTTTCTTTTTGTAACCACTTACGTTGAAAAATATCTTTCACTTAAGCACACTGTTCTAAATGGCATAAACATGTTTATAGATGTGTGAGAAATCCCGTGTATTTTGCTAAGAGAGAATTTGAAACCTAAAATTTAGAAGCTGTTCTTCCTTAAATTTAGATTTTAACATCAACTCTTTTAACATGTTGTTCGCTTTCCTTCATTATAGGCGTTGTTTTCCACAAATGTAAAAAGGTGCATTGTCCATTAGAAAACTATTTAGTTTTGCGAGACATTGGGCTAACTAACGAGCATAATAATAACTCGTGGAACCCGAGATAGTAAACAATAAAATATTCACAATCTAGTAGAAAGTGTATATATATATATATATATATATATATATATATATATATATATATATATATATATATATATATATATATATATATATATATATAAAGTTTAAACGCGTTTTATTATTTTTTTATTATTTTACAATAAAAGTTTAAAAAGTGTTGCAAAGTAAAGTTATTATATATAAATAAAATTTTCAATGAATAGGGAAGGGAAAGCGATGAGCTTTAGATATACTTGTAACTTATAAACTTCATAGAGAATGTGAATCCGTTTTGCATACTTATTTATTTCTTCTGGATTTCTTATTGTGACTCGTGGAACCTCTGAGTATGCCTTGTGGAACCCCAGGGTTCCGTGGAACACAATTTGAAGTCCACTGCTTCAGGATGTTCACCTCTCAATGTAATAGAGACGAATGGGCAGTCAATTCGGAGAAAATAGCAATCGAAATTCAAACTATAAAATTCATTTTATACAATTAAGTTTTAATCAGCTCTAGCCATGTAGTGGTATAGGTGAGAGCGTACTTGCATTTTTTGCGATCGGTCAGGGTTCGAGACGCCCGTAGGCTTGCCTTTTTTTCAATTAATTTAATTATTTTTATATTAAATTTTTCTTATCAAATATTTTATATAAGTAAAAATAATTGTACTAATAAAATATTATAAACAGTTTTACATATAATCAAACTATTTTTTTTTTATCAAATTATAAAACTATTTGAAAGTATTTTTTTAAATACAAAATACTTGTATAAAATATCATTTAATATAATATATTTTTATAATAAATATTATTCATTAATAATGCTATGATAATTAATATTGTAATAATAAATAAATATTATAATATATTTATAAAATATAATATAATATTCATATAACTTTAGTAGCTGTTTTATTCTTAAATTTAAAATAATTACATAAAATATTTAATAAGCCTTTTTTAAATAAATTTATTTAATTGTAAAAATAATTAAATGAATTGAACAAAAAAAAAAAGCCAATCGCGCGACTCGAACCCTGACAGACCTCGCGGAATGCAGGTGCACTACCGCCTATGCCACTGCATTGCTGGAGCTGAAAGAAACTTAATTGTATAAAAGCTAAATATGAATTTCGAAGGCTATTTTCTCGGAACTGACTGTCTATTCGGCGCTATTATATTGACGGTTGAACGCCCTAAAGGAATATTACTATTACACAAAATCTCGTCCCCAAATGAATTTTCTTAATCATTACCTCCCCTCGTTAGATAAACAGTTAAAGGAGAAACTAAGAAAAGATACACAATATAATATTACCACAATGCCCTCAAACATGTTATTGCGGTAGTATAGTATTTGGCTATAAGAGGTTTAGCATTTAGAGGTACCGAGGAAGTTTTTGATTCTCCTCATAATGGTAAATTTATGGGTTCCCTGGAACTGCTAGAAGAGAACTGCTAGAACCCATTCATTCGTGAACATATTGAACACTGAGAATTACGACCAAAATCGTTAATATCGTACTTATCAAAAACAATATATTAGCAAAAAATCGAGATCATGGGCAAACAAATCATTAAAACAATTACAACTCAAATAAATAACGTTTACCCAAAGTACTATTCAATTGTGATGGATTCAACACCAAATTTGTCCCACAATGACCAATTTGCTGCTGTACTACAATATTGTTTTCTGGAAAAAGTGTATGAAAGATGTCTCATTAATAAAGATTAGTAGTCACGTTGGATTATACTTATTTAATTATCAAGCAGCTTCCACACGTTGCCAAAGTTGATCTGGTGTGGCAGCTGAGGGTGTAATCTGGGTCAATAATTGAGCAACCATGGACCACATGTTTTCTATCGGCGAAAGATGAGGAGAGCGAGCCGGCCAGGGAAGCAATTCAATCTGATAATTGACGAAGAACATTTTGACAATGCGTGCCACGTGTGGTCACGCATTATTCTGTTGAAATATGGCTGTGGCCAAGCCCTGAAGGTAAGGAAAGACAACTGGCTCCAACACCTCGGAGATGTGGCGCTGGCTGTTTAAAGTACCAGCAATGCGTACTAGAGGAGTGCGAGAGTGATATCCAATACCGCCCCATACCATAATTCCCGGTACCGGACCAATGTGGCGGTGTATAACGCAACTGTTCAGCATCCTCTCTCCACGGTGTCTCCAGACTCGAATCCGACTATCGTGGTGTTGCAGACAAATGCGTGACTCGTCAGTAAAGACAACTTCATTCCATTCTGCCACCCACATCCTTCTTTCATCGCACCATTGGCGGCGGAGACGTCTGTGGTTCTTCGTCAAGGGAAGACCAAGCAATGGACGTCTTGTGGACAGACCACTCTGCTGTAAACGGCGTTGAATGGTACGCGCAGACACTGAATGATGCTTTACAGACTCAATGTGCTATGGTTCGTGATGTGGCTGAAGCGATCCGTCACTGCCATGCGCACAATTTTCATGTCCTCATGTGAAGTGATGCACTGAGGTGGATGCGATCGACCACGTCGGTCCGTCGTACCCTCCTGCATCCAACGGTCACATATCCACATTACAGTTGTTTGGTTTCGTTCAACACGACTACCGATTTCCCTGAAAGATAATCCACAATCTCAGTAGGCCACTATCCTTCCTCTGTCGAACTTGGATACTTGATCAAAAGCTGATAGTTGTTTTCTAGGAGACATAACTGGTCGTTTTTTGAAAAAAACACAAGAAAAACACAATTGCCGAACTTGAAATCGTCAAAATCTCCAAGCCTTAAATAGCGCTTTGAGGTGGCGCCACAGGCGTGCGTGATGTGTGTCTGTGCTGAAATTCTAATCATTTGCATATCTCACCTCCGCTAATGCATGTTCTAAATTTCATGTTGTTTGCGTAATTACTTTAGGGTGTTGCATTTACGGTGGCCAGCAGTGTATATGTTTTCTTTTCTGCTTATATCCGTACGTGGGAACATCTAAATCGTGAAATTAAACTGAAATTTACCTTAAAAAGTTTAAGTCAGACCAGATAGTCTTGTCACTACGATGCTGTTGAAGCCTTAAAAGATAATTATGGTAATAACATGAATATTATTAAAACATTTAGTAACAACGAAAATAAAATAATTATTTTCGAAAAAACGCAGTAATTTTTTTAAATAAATTAACAAAATTCGAAACTGCTATTTCTATTATATTTTAGGAAGAAATTTTTTTAAGATTTAATTCATTTAACAAAAAATTACAAACTCCTGGTTTGGACATCTGTGAAGTAAATAAGTTAATTAGGTCAATAAAAATGTTTATAAGCAATGTACATGAATCAGATCAAAAACTAAAAGAGTATCAAGACGCAGCCAAAAAATTAAGTCCTAGTGTAAAAACAGAATATAGTGATGTGAACAAGAAACGGGTTATTTTTTTCAAAATTTGCTGATAAATCGACAAAAAAAGCTCTGTATAAGGCAGAGAAACTTAAAAGGGACACGCTTATTGTTTCGTTATATAAGCTAACCCTTGATTTAAATAGAAGTCAAGTACATGCAGAATATAGTATTTAAATTTTTAATGGATTTTCAAGATCAAAGTAAGAACGTCGACCTGGAGATTGTACTCCCTATTCAGAAGACGTGGACCAAAATTTAGTAAATGAAGGTGTTCAACTCAAAACTTATATAAAACAAAAACAGCTGCCCTATACTTGTAGTGATATGTTAAATTTAAATTTGAAAAGAAGCTTGTTGACGTTTTTCCAAATATGAATACCTTTTAAAGATTTTTAAAAATCTCCCTATTACTAGTGAAGCAGAGCGAGCATTCTCTAAAATGTCCTATTTTGAAATATACGACAACAACGACAAATACTAGACTTACTAATTTATCACTTCTTTCTATTAATACTGATCTCACTAAAGACTTAAAATGTGATGAGCAAATAAAAGAGTTTCCAGCACAAAAGTGTAAAAAAGTTTTTTTTGTAAATTATGTTATTGTTTATAACGAATTTAAATTGTTTGAAATAAAAAAAAAATCCTTAAGCAAGAGTTTCGTATATTTAAAATTTTTCCCACAATTTTTTTTATTTTATTAAAATGGCAAAATTTTCAATTATATAGGGGCCCCCCAAATATTATTCGCTCAGGGCCCCCAATGGTCACGGTCCGGCCCTGACGGAACTAGTTTAATATTCTGGGTCTACGCGCCAAACGCAGCTTTGCACGATAAAGAATCACACCAAGCAGCGCATGTCATTGGAATGGAATCCAAGATGGCAGCCTAGTGGTAAGAGATCGCCAGGAAAATAATTTTAAAGAACTTTTGAAATACAGTAAAATCTATTTCCAATGCAGAATACAGTAAGAGATTGAGAATAACCAAGATTAATAAAAAATGAATATCAATATAATCTAAAAAATATTTACTAATAGTAATATTATGCAGTATATAATAAATAATCTTACAATATAATTTTATAGTAATTATTATATATAATATTCATATAATATTATATAGTAATAATTATATATATATTCATATAGTAGGATTTAACAATAATTGTTTATGTAATAATATAATATAATTTAATAGCAATTATAACAAAGTATAACCAAATCATATTGTAATCTAAGAAGCGCACATAAGAATACTCATTTAAGATAATTATCAATAAATAACAAAATAATAATTTTGTCGTGACTCAAAGCCACCCCTCAGACTACCATCTCCCCATCTATCATTAAATATTTCTGGATGTGGAGGCGAACTTAAAGGATCAAAAGACATAATTGCAAATCACTATATTTATTGATTCTTATTAACACAGAAGGGTAGAAACACACAATTCAAATTTAAGAGAAACAAAATAAAGTGGAGTAGGAAAAGGGGAATTACTGCTAGCGGAATAACAGAATCGCAACTGAATCTATGAAAGCTTAAACACGCACAATTACAGCTATGCCATGTACGAATATTCACAATATTTTAAATCACTGACCTTATCTTTTATCATCGGCTGTTCCGTTGGGATTATATATGTCTTGTTGACTGGTTAGGAGAATGGTGAAGGATCCACGCTCTGTAACACGGATTTTTACAAGCTTCAATCTACTTCTCCTAGCGTAGCTCCACACGTAACTGCTATCTACGAATGTCAACAACTGCGTGCTGACCTACCGATCTTCAACTCATTTAACTTCACTCTTCTATCTCTTCACTTTACTTAACCCCTTTAACTCACGAAACCCGAACTTATACAATATATCTTATTTGCATAAATCACGCTTGGTCCCGGTGGAGATTGGTTGAAATAAATAAATTATTTACAAGAAAATAGAAAATATTAGTGAAGACCGTATAGATCCGTCACAATTTTAAAAAAAGCAACGTAATAATAAAATATAATGATAATAAATAAATAACATTATAATACTTGTAAATAAATAACATAATAATACTTGTAAATAAATAACATATGTAATAATAGTTAATTATTATTAAAAAATGTAATAAAAACAATTGTTATAAATAACGAAGATTATATGATTATCACATATAACAATAATTGTATTTTTATATTATTAATAAAAGAATTACATAATATACAGTCGACCCCAAAAGTGTTCGTACACTTGCAATTTTCTATAAAATTTAATGTTTTCGACTAATAAAAATTAATATATTGTAATTGTAATTTTTTTATGATATCTACAACTTGTTCTTAATAGAATGACATAATTATATTTTTAAAAATGATATAACTATTATTTTTAAAAATTAATAATCAAAAAGCTATTGAAAAATTATGCCACAAAAGTCTTCGTACACCTAACAAAAATCTCAACTTAGCTTTAAATATTGTATTTCTTTCTTACTTTAGTACTTAGTAGAACATCTTTTAGTGTCCATAATACTTTTAAATGTTTTGGTACATATTTAATCGTTTTTTTGTAATTTCTGCATCGGTTTTCCTTCATGCTTCTGTTATTATTGTTTTTACTTCCCATTATGTGTTTATATGTCATGTTTTCTTTTTTTTTTAAATCAAATTCTCCCCAAATATGTTCTGCTGGGTTACATAAACTGATTGAGGAGGTTTTTTCAAAATTTTGGACAGTTACAGAGACACCAGTGGCGTACATTGAGAGCAGAGCGCTTGGTGACATTATCCTGTTAAAAAATGAAGTAGTCTCCTATATCCAAATTTTCGCCGGATAATTTAAAATTTCACTTTAAAATATTTAAATAGAGCTGATGATTCACAATACCATCAAAAAATACCAAATTACCTAATTTTGAGGCCGATTTACACCTCTACGCAAGAACACTTTCATCTCCATGGTTCATTGATCCAATTTAATTCTTGGCATTAAGTTTCAAAAAATTCAAAATTGACTACAAATTGATTGGGATGACGAAAAATTAAACATTTTTGGTTCTGATAGGCTTATAATAGCTTGTAAATGAAAAAATGAGGAATTTATACCCATGAATTTATGTGGAACAAGAACTCCTCCACCTCCATGCTTCAGCATGGAGGTGGAGAAGTTCTTGCGCGAGGGTGTAAATGGACTTTAAAATTAGGTAATTT
>BMAO01020864.1:0-16276 GCA_019973975.1 Trichonephila clavata | reverse complement strand
AGAAATTAGAGTTTGTTGGAATAGAGTTAGAAATTGTTTCCCTGTTCATGACGTCTCCCCTGCCAAATATCCAAAAAATGTGAAAATTTTTTATTGCAATAACTTTTGATCTAATTGAAATTTTGAAAAGAGCTACATGTATTCGATCAGCGTCGGATTTACATCAGAAAATGAGTTTGGTTGGAATAGGAGTTAGAATTGTTTTCCCTGTTCATGAACGTCTCCCCTGCCAAATATCCAAAAATGTGAAAATTTTATTGCAATAACTTTTGATCTAATTGAAATTTTGAAAAGAGCTACATGTATTCGTGATCAGCGTCGGATTTTAACATCAGAAATAGAGTTTGGTTGGAATAGGAGTTAGAAATTTTTTCCTGTTCATTGACGTCTCCCTGCCAAATATCCAAAAAATGTGAAAATTTTTTATTGCAATAACTTTTGATCTAATTGAAATTTTGAAAACGCTACATGTATTCGCGATCAGCGTCGGAATTACATAAGAAAATAGAGTTTGGTTGGAATAGGAGTTAGAAATTTTTTTCCCTGTTCATGACGTCTCCCCTGCCAAATATCCAAAAAATGTGAAAATTTTTTATTGCAATAACTTTTGATCTAATTGAAATTTGAAAAAAGCTACATGTATTCGTGATCAGCGTCGGACTTTACATAAGAAAATTGAGTTTGGTTGGAATAGGAGTTAGAAATTGTTTCCCTGTTCATGACGTCTCCCCTGCCAAATATCCAAAAATGTGAAAATTTTTATTGCAATAACTTTTGATCTAATTGAAATTTTGAAAAGGCCTACATGTATTCGTGATCAGCGTCGGACTTTACATAGAAAAATGAGTTTGGTTGGAATAGGAGTTAGAAATTTTTTCCTGTTCATGACGTCTCCCCTGCCAAATATCCAAAAAATGTGAAAATTTTTTATTGCAATAACTTTTGATCTAATTGGAAATTTGAAAAGCGCTACATGTATTCGCGATCAGCGTCGGACTTTACATCAGAAAATTGAGTTTGTTGGAATAGGAGTTAGAAATTGTTTCCCTGTTCATGACGTCTCACCTGCCAAATATCAAAAAATGTGAAAATTTTTTATTGCAATAACTTTTGATCTAATTGAAATTTTGAAAAAGCGCTACATGTATTCGCGATCAGCGTCGGATTTTACATCAGAAAATAGAGTTTGGTTGGAATAGGAGTTAGAAATTGTTTTCCCTGTTCATGACGTCTCCCCTGCCAAATATCCAAAAAAATGTGAAAATTTTCTATTGCAATAACTTTTGATCTAATTGAAATTTTGAAAAGCGCTACATGTATTCGTGATCAGCGTCGGATTTTACATAAGAAAATTGAGTTTGGTTGGAATAGGAGTTAGAAATTTTTCCCTGTTCATGACGTCTCCCCTGCCAAATATCCAAAAAATGTGAAAATTTTTATTGCAATAACTTTTGATCTAATTGAAATTTTGAAAAGCGCTACATGTATTCGTGATCAGCGTCGGATTTACATCAGAAAATTGAGTTTGGTTGGAATAGGAGTTAGAAATTTTTCCCTGTTCATGACGTCTCCCCTGCCAAATATCCAAAAAATGTGAAAATTTTTTTATTGCAATAACTTTTGATCTCAATTGAAATTTTGAAAAGGCTACATGTATTCGTGATCAGCGTCGGATTTTACATAAGAAAAATTAGTTTGGTTGGAATAGGAGTTAGAAATTTTTTCCCTGTTCATGACGTCTCCCCTGCCAAATATCCAAAAAATGTGAAATTTTTATTGCAATAACTTTTGATCTAATTGAAATTTTGAAAAGAGCTACATGTATTCGTGATCAGCGTCGGACTTTACATAAGAAAATTGAGTTTGGTTGGAATAGGAGTTAGAAATTTTTTCCCTGTTCATGACGTCTCCCCTGCCAAATATCCAAAAAATGTGAAAACTTTTTATTGCAATAACTTTTGATCTAATTGAAATTTGAAAAGAGCTACATGTATTCGTGATCAGCGTCGGACTTTACATAAGAAAATTGAGTTTGGTTGGAATAGGAGTTAGAAATTTTTTCCCTGTTCATGACGTCTCCCCTGCCAAATATCCAAAAAATGTGAAAATTTTATTGCAATAACTTTTGATCTAATTGAAATTTTGAAAAGCGCTACATGTATTCGTGATCAGCGTCGGACTTTACATCAGAAAATTGAGTTTGGTTGGAATAGGAGTTAGAAATTTTTTCCCTGTTCATGACGTCTCCCTGCCAAATATCCAAAAAATGTGAAATTTTTATTGCAATAACTTTTGATCTAATTGAAATTTTGAAAAGCGCTACATGTATTCGCGATCAGCGTCGGACTTTACATAGAAAAATTGAGTTTGGTTGAATAGGAGTTAGAAATTTTTCCCTGTTCATGACGTTCCCCTGCCAAATATCCAAAAAATGTGAAATTTTTATTGCAATAACTTTGATCTAATTGAAATTTTGAAAAGCGCTACATGTATTCGTGATCCAGCGTCGGATTTACATAAGAAAATTGAGTTTGGTTGGAATAGGAGTTAGAAATTTTTTCCCTGTTCATGACGTCTCCCCTGCCAAATATCCAAAAAATGTGAAAATTTTTTATTGCAATAACTTTTGATCTAATTGAAATTTTGAAAAGGCTACATGTATTCGTGATCAGCGTCGGATTTACATCAGAAAATAGAGTTTGGTTGGAATAGAGTTAGAAATTTTTCCCTGTTCATGACGTCTCCCCTGCCAAATATCCAAAAATGTGAAAATTTTTATTGCAATAACTTTTGATCTAATTGAAATTTTGAAAACGCTACATGTATTCGTGATCAGCGTCGGATTTTACATAAGAAAATTGAGTTTGGTTGGAATAGGAGTTAGAAATTTTTCCCTGTTCATGACGTCTCCCCTGCCAAATATCCAAAAAATGTGAAATTTTTATTGCAATAACTTTTGATCTAATTGAAATTTTGAAAAAGCGCTACATGTATTCGTGATCAGCGTCGGACTTTACATCAGAAAATAGAGTTTGGTTGGAATAGGAGTTAGAAATTTTTCCCTGTTCATGACGTCTCCCCTGCCAAATATCCAAAAAATGTGAAATTTTTATTGCAATAACTTTTGATCTAATTGAAATTTTGAAAACGCTACATGTATTCGTGATCAGCGTCGGATTTTACATCAGAAAATAGAGTTTGGTTGGAATAGGAGTTAGAAATTTTTCCCTGTTCATGACGTCTCCCCTGCCAAATATCCAAAAAATGTGAAAATTTTTATTGCAATAACTTTTGATCTAATTGAAATTTTGAAAAAGCTACATGTATTCGTGATCAGCGTCGGATTTACATCAGAAAATAGAGTTTGGTTGGAATAGGAGTTAGAAATTGTTTCCCTGTTCATGACGTCTCCCCTGCCAAATATCCAAAAAATGTGAAAATTTTTATTGCAATAACTTTTGATCTAATTGAAATTTTGAAAAGCGCTACATGTATTCGTGATCAGCGTCGGATTTTACATCAGAAAATAGAGTTTGGTTGGAATAGGAGTTAGAAATTGTTCCCTGTTCATGACGTCTCCCCTGCCAAATATCCAAAAAATGTGAAATTTTTATTGCAATAACTTTTGATCTAATTGAAATTTTGAAAAGCGCTACATGTATTCGCGATCAGCGTCGGACTTTACATCAGAAAATAGAGTTTGGTTGGAATAGGAGTTAGAAATTGTTTCCCCTGCCAAATATCCAAAAAATGTGAAAATTTTTATTGCAATAATTTTGAAAAGCGCTACATGTATTCGTGATCAGCGTCGGATTTACATCAGAAAATGAGTTTGGTTGGAATAGGAGTTAGAAATTTTTCCCTGTTCATGACGTCTCCCCTGCCAAATATCCAAAAAATGTGAAATTTTTATTGCAATAACTTTTGATCTAATTGAAATTTTGAAAAGCGCTACATGTATTCGTGATCAGCGTCGGATTTTACATAAGAAAATGAGTTTGGTTGAATAGGAGTTAGAAATTTTTCCCTGTTCATGACGTCTCCCCTGCCAAATATCCAAAAAATGTGAAATTTTATTATTGCAATAACTTTTGATCTAATTGAAATTTTGAAAAGCGCTACATGTATTCGTGATCAGCGTCGGATTTTACATAAGAAAATGAGTTTGGTTGGAATAGGAGTTAGAAATTTTTCCCTGTTCATGACGTCTCCCCTGCCAAATATCCAAAAAATGTGAAATTTTATTGCAATAACTTTTGATCTAATTGAAATTTTGAAAAGCGCTACATGTATTCGTGATCAGCGTCGGATTTTACATAAGAAAATGAGTTTGGTTGAATAGGAGTTAGAAATTTTTCCCTGTTCATGACGTCTCCCCTGCCAAATATCCAAAAAATGTGAAATTTTTATTGCAATAACTTTTGATCTAATTGAAATTTTGAAAAGCGCTACATGTATTCGTGATCAGCGTCGGATTTTACATCAGAAAATGAGAGTTTGGTTGGAATAGGAGTTAGAAATTTTTCCCTGTTCATGACGTCTCCCCTGCCAAATATCCAAAAAATGTGAAATTTTTATTGCAATAACTTTTGATCTAATTGAAATTTTGAAAAGCGCTACATGTATTCGTGATCAGCGTCGGATTTTACATCAGAAAATGAGTTTGGTTGGAATAGGAGTTAGAAATTTTTCCCTGTTCATGACGTCTCCCCTGCCAAATATCCAAAAAATGTAAATTTTTATTGCAATAACTTTTGATCTAATTGAAATTTTGAAAAGCGCTACATGTATTCGTGATCAGCGTCGGATTTTACATAAAAAAGAGTTTGGTTGGAATAGGAGTTAGAAATTTTTCCCTGTTCATGACGTCTCCCCTGCCAAATATCCAAAAAATGTGAAATTTTTATTGCAATAACTTTTGATCTAATTGAAATTTTGAAAAGCGCTACATGTATTCGTGATCAGCGTCGGATTTTACATCAGAAAATGAGTTTGGTTGGAATAGGAGTTAGAAATTTTTCCCTGTTCATGACGTCTCCCCTGCCAAATATCCAAAAAATGTGAAATTTTTATTGCAATAACTTTTGATCTAATTGAAATTTTGAAAAGCGCTACATGTATTCGTGATCAGCGTCGGATTTTACATAAGAAAATTGAGTTTGGTTGGAATAGGAGTTAGAAATTTTTCCCTGTTCATGACGTCTCCCCTGCCAAATATCCAAAAAATGTGAAATTTTTATTGCAATAACTTTTGATCTAATTGAAATTTTGAAAAGCGCTACATGTATTCGTGATCAGCGTCGGATTTTACATAAGAAAATGAGTTTGGTTGGAATAGGAGTTAGAAATTTTTCCCTGTTCATGACGTCTCCCCTGCCAAATATCCAAAAAATGTGAAATTTTTATTGCAATAACTTTTGATCTAATTGAAATTTTGAAAAGCGCTACATGTATTCGTGATCAGCGTCGGATTTTACATAAGAAAATGAGTTTGGTTGGAATAGGAGTTAGAAATTTTTCCCTGTTCATGACGTCTCCCCTGCCAAATATCCAAAAAATGTGAAATTTTTATTGCAATAACTTTTGATCTAATTGAAATTTTGAAAAGCGCTACATGTATTCGTGATCAGCGTCGGATTTTACATAAGAAAATGAGTTTGGTTGGAATAGGAGTTAGAAATTTTTCCCTGTTCATGACGTCTCCCCTGCCAAATATCCAAAAAATGTGAAATTTATTATTGCAATAACTTTTGATCTAATTGAAATTTTGAAAAGCGCTACATGTATTCGTGATCAGCGTCGGATTTTACATCAGAAAATTGAGTTTGGTTGGAATAGGAGTTAGAACATTTTTCCCTGTTCATGACGTCTCCCCTGCCAAATATCCAAAAAATGTGAAATTTTTATTGCAATAACTTTTGATCTAATTGAAATTTTGAAAAGCGCTACATGTATTCGTGATCAGCGTCGGATTTTACATCAGAAAATGAGTTTGGTTGGAATAGGAGTTAGAAATTTTTCCCTGTTCATGACGTCTCCCCTGCCAAATATCCAAAAAATGTGAAATTTTTATTGCAATAACTTTTGATCTAATTGAAATTTTGAAAAGCGCTACATGTATTCGTGATCAGCGTCGGATTTTACATAGAAAATGAGTTTGGTTGGAATAGGAGTTAGAAATTTTTCCCTGTTCATGACGTCTCCCCTGCCAAATATCCAAAAAATGTGAAATTTTTATTGCAATAACTTTTGATCTAATTGAAATTTTGAAAAGCGCTACATGTATTCGTGATCAGCGTCGGATTTTACATAAGAAAATGAGTTTGGTTGGAATAGGAGTTAGAAATTTTTTCCCTGTTCATGACGTCTCCCCTGCCAAATATCCAAAAAATGTGAAATTTTTATTGCAATAACTTTTGATCTAATTGAAATTTTGAAAAGCGCTACATGTATTCGTGATCAGCGTCGGATTTTACATCAGAAAATGAGTTTGGTTGGAATAGGAGTTAGAAATTTTTCCCTGTTCATGACGTCTCCCCTGCCAAATATCCAAAAAATGTGAAATTTTTATTGCAATAACTTTTGATCTAATTGAAATTTTGAAAAGCGCTACATGTATTCGTGATCAGCGTCGGATTTTACATAAGAAAATGAGTTTGGTTGGAATAGGAGTTAGAAATTTTTCCCTGTTCATGACGTCTCCCCTGCCAAATATCCAAAAAATGTGAAATTTTTATTGCAATAACTTTTGATCTAATTGAAATTTTGAAAAGCGCTACATGTATTCGTGATCAGCGTCGGATTTTACATCAGAAAATGAGTTTGGGAATAGGAGTTAGAAATTTTTCCCTGTTCATGACGTCTCCCCTGCCAAATATCCAAAAAATGTGAAATTTTTATTGCAATAACTTTTGATCTAATTGAAATTTTGAAAAGCGCTACATGTATTCGTGATCAGCGTCGGATTTTACATAGAAAATGAGTTTGGTTGGAATAGGAGTTAGAAATTTTTCCCTGTTCATGACGTCTCCCCTGCCAAATATCCAAAAAATGTGAAATTTTTATTGCAATAACTTTTGATCTAATTGAAATTTTGAAAAGCGCTACATGTATTCGTGATCAGCGTCGGATTTTACATCAGAAAATGAGTTTGGTTGGAATAGGAGTTAGAAATTTTTCCCTGTTCATGACGTCTCCCCTGCCAAATATCCAAAAAATGTGAAATTTTTATTGCAATAACTTTTGATCTAATTGAAATTTTGAAAAGCGCTACATGTATTCGTGATCAGCGTCGGATTTTACATAAGAAAATGAGTTTGGTTGGAATAGGAGTTAGAAATTTTTCCCTGTTCATGACGTCTCCCCTGCCAAATATCCAAAAAATGTGAAATTTTTATTGCAATAACTTTTGATCTAATTGAAATTTTGAAAAGCGCTACATGTATTCGTGATCAGCGTCGGATTTTACATCAGAAAATGAGTTTGGTTGGAATAGGAGTTAGAAATTTTTCCCTGTTCATGACGTCTCCCCTGCCAAATATCCAAAAAATGTGAAATTTTATTATTGCAATAACTTTTGATCTAATTGAAATTTTGAAAAGCGCTACATGTATTCGTGATCAGCGTCGGATTTTACATCAGAAAATGAGTTTGGTTGGAATAGGAGTTAGAAATTTTTCCCTGTTCATGACGTCTCCCCTGCCAAATATCCAAAAAATGTGAAATTTTTATTGCAATAACTTTTGATCTAATTGAAATTTTGAAAAGCGCTACATGTATTCGTGATCAGCGTCGGATTTTACATCAGAAAATGAGTTTGGTTGGAATAGGAGTTAGAAATTTTTCCCTGTTCATGACGTCTCCCCTGCCAAATATCCAAAAAATGTGAAATTTTATTATTGCAATAACTTTTGATCTAATTGAAATTTTGAAAAGCGCTACATGTATTCGTGATCAGCGTCGGATTTTACATCAGAAAATAGAGTTTGGTTGGAATAGGAGTTAGAAATTTTTCCCTGTTCATGACGTCTCCCCTGCCAAATATCCAAAAAATGTGAAATTTTTATTGCAATAACTTTTGATCTAATTGAAATTTTGAAAAGCGCTACATGTATTCGTGATCAGCGTCGGATTTTACATAAGAAAATGAGTTTGGTTGGAATAGGAGTTAGAAATTTTTCCCTGTTCATGACGTCTCCCCTGCCAAATATCCAAAAAATGTGAAATTTTTATTGCAATAACTTTTGATCTAATTGAAATTTTGAAAAGCGCTACATGTATTCGTGATCAGCGTCGGATTTTACATAAGAAAATGAGTTTGGTTGGAATAGGAGTTAGAAATTTTTCCCTGTTCATGACGTCTCCCCTGCCAAATATCCAAAAAATGTGAAATTTTTATTGCAATAACTTTTGATCTAATTGAAATTTTGAAAAGCGCTACATGTATTCGTGATCAGCGTCGGATTTTACATCAGAAAATGAGTTTGGTTGGAATAGGAGTTAGAAATTTTTCCCTGTTCATGACGTCTCCCCTGCCAAATATCCAAAAAATGTGAAATTTTTATTGCAATAACTTTTGATCTAATTGAAATTTTGAAAAGCGCTACATGTATTCGTGATCAGCGTCGGATTTTACATCAGAAAATGAGTTTGGTTGGAATAGGAGTTAGAAATTTTTCCCTGTTCATGACGTCTCCCCTGCCAAATATCCAAAAAATGTGAAATTTTTATTGCAATAACTTTTGATCTAATTGAAATTTTGAAAAGCGCTACATGTATTCGTGATCAGCGTCGGATTTTACATAAGAAAATGAGTTTGGTTGGAATAGGAGTTAGAAATTTTTCCCTGTTCATGACGTCTCCCCTGCCAAATATCCAAAAAATGTGAAATTTTTATTGCAATAACTTTTGATCTAATTGAAATTTTGAAAAGCGCTACATGTATTCGTGATCAGCGTCGGATTTTACATCAGAAAATGAGTTTGGTTGGAATAGGAGTTAGAAATTTTTCCCTGTTCATGACGTCTCCCCTGCCAAATATCCAAAAAATGTGAAATTTTTATTGCAATAACTTTTGATCTAATTGAAATTTTGAAAAGCGCTACATGTATTCGTGATCAGCGTCGGATTTTACAAGAAAATGAGTTTGGTTGGAATAGGAGTTAGAAATTTTTCCCTGTTCATGACGTCTCCCCTGCCAAATATCCAAAAAATGTGAAATTTTTATTGCAATAACTTTTGATCTAATTGAAATTTTGAAAAGCGCTACATGTATTCGTGATCAGCGTCGGATTTTACATAAGAAAATGAGTTTGGTTGGAATAGGAGTTAGAAATTTTTCCCTGTTCATGACGTCTCCCCTGCCAAATATCCAAAAAATGTGAAATTTTTTATTGCAATAACTTTTGATCTAATTGAAATTTTGAAAAGCGCTACATGTATTCGTGATCAGCGTCGGATTTTACATAAGAAAATGAGTTTGGTTGAATAGGAGTTAGAAATTTTTCCCTGTTCATGACGTCTCCCCTGCCAAATATCCAAAAAATGTGAAATTTTTATTGCAATAACTTTTGATCTAATTGAAATTTTGAAAAGCGCTACATGTATTCGTGATCAGCGTCGGATTTTACATAAGAAAATGAGTTTGGTTGGAATAGGAGTTAGAAATTTTTTCCCTGTTCATGACGTCTCCCCTGCCAAATATCCAAAAAATGTGAAATTTTTATTGCAATAACTTTTGATCTAATTGAAATTTTGAAAAGCGCTACATGTATTCGTGATCAGCGTCGGATTTTACATAGAAAATGAGTTTGGTTGGAATAGGAGTTAGAAATTTTTTCCCTGTTCATGACGTCTCCCCTGCCAAATATCCAAAAAATGTGAAATTTTTATTGCAATAACTTTTGATCTAATTGAAATTTTGAAAAGCGCTACATGTATTCGTGATCAGCGTCGGATTTTACATAAGAAAATGAGTTTGGTTGGAATAGGAGTTAGAAATTTTTCCCTGTTCATGACGTCTCCCCTGCCAAATATCCAAAAAATGTGAAATTTTTATTGCAATAACTTTTGATCTAATTGAAATTTTGAAAAGCGCTACATGTATTCGTGATCAGCGTCGGATTTTACATCAGAAAATGAGTTTGGTTGGAATAGGAGTTAGAAATTTTTCCCTGTTCATGACGTCTCCCCTGCCAAATATCCAAAAAATGTGAAATTTTTATTGCAATAACTTTTGATCTAATTGAAATTTTGAAAAGCGCTACATGTATTCGTGATCAGCGTCGGATTTTACATCAGAAAATGAGTTTGGTTGGAATAGGAGTTAGAAATTTTTCCCTGTTCATGACGTCTCCCCTGCCAAATATCCAAAAAATGTGAAATTTTTATTGCAATAACTTTTGATCTAATTGAAATTTTGAAAAGCGCTACATGTATTCGTGATCAGCGTCGGATTTTACATCAGAAAATGAGTTTGGTTGGAATAGGAGTTAGAAATTTTTTCCCTGTTCATGACGTCTCCCCTGCCAAATATCCAAAAAATGTGAAATTTTTATTGCAATAACTTTTGATCTAATTGAAATTTTGAAAAGCGCTACATGTATTCGTGATCAGCGTCGGATTTTACATCAGAAAATGAGTTTGGTTGGAATAGGAGTTAGAAATTTTTCCCTGTTCATGACGTCTCCCCTGCCAAATATCCAAAAAATGTGAAATTTTTTATTGCAATAACTTTTGATCTAATTGAAATTTTGAAAAGCGCTACATGTATTCGTGATCAGCGTCGGATTTTACATCAGAAAATGAGTTTGGTTGAATAGGAGTTAGAAATTTTTTCCCTGTTCATGACGTCTCCCCTGCCAAATATCCAAAAAATGTGAAATTTTTATTGCAATAACTTTTGATCTAATTGAAATTTTGAAAAGCGCTACATGTATTCGTGATCAGCGTCGGATTTTACATCAGAAAATGAGTTTGGTTGGAATAGGAGTTAGAAATTTTTCCCTGTTCATGACGTCTCCCCTGCCAAATATCCAAAAAATGTGAAATTTTTATTGCAATAACTTTTGATCTAATTGAAATTTTGAAAAGCGCTACATGTATTCGTGATCAGCGTCGGATTTTACATCAGAAAATTGAGTTTGGTTGGAATAGGAGTTAGAAATTTTTCCCTGTTCATGACGTCTCCCCTGCCAAATATCCAAAAAATGTGAAATTTTTATTGCAATAACTTTTGATCTAATTGAAATTTTGAAAAGCGCTACATGTATTCGTGATCAGCGTCGGATTTTACATCAGAAAATGAGTTTGGTTGGAATAGGAGTTAGAAATTTTTCCCTGTTCATGACGTCTCCCCTGCCAAATATCCAAAAAATGTGAAATTTTTATTGCAATAACTTTTGATCTAATTGAAATTTTGAAAAGCGCTACATGTATTCGTGATCAGCGTCGGATTTTACATAAGAAAATGAGTTTGGTTGGAATAGGAGTTAGAAATTTTTCCCTGTTCATGACGTCTCCCCTGCCAAATATCCAAAAAATGTGAAATTTTTATTGCAATAACTTTTGATCTAATTGAAATTTTGAAAAGCGCTACATGTATTCGTGATCAGCGTCGGATTTTACATCAGAAAATGAGTTTGGTTGGAATAGGAGTTAGAAATTTTTCCCTGTTCATGACGTCTCCCCTGCCAAATATCCAAAAAATGTGAAATTTTTATTGCAATAACTTTTGATCTAATTGAAATTTTGAAAAGCGCTACATGTATTCGTGATCAGCGTCGGATTTTACATAGAAAATGAGTTTGGTTGGAATAGGAGTTAGAAATTTTTCCCTGTTCATGACGTCTCCCCTGCCAAATATCCAAAAAATGTGAAATTTTTATTGCAATAACTTTTGATCTAATTGAAATTTTGAAAAGCGCTACATGTATTCGTGATCAGCGTCGGATTTTACATCAGAAAATGAGTTTGGTTGGAATAGGAGTTAGAAATTTTTCCCTGTTCATGACGTCTCCCCTGCCAAATATCCAAAAAATGTGAAATTTTTATTGCAATAACTTTTGATCTAATTGAAATTTTGAAAAGCGCTACATGTATTCGTGATCAGCGTCGGATTTTACATCAGAAAATAGAGTTTGGTTGGAATAGGAGTTAGAAATTTTTCCCTGTTCATGACGTCTCCCCTGCCAAATATCCAAAAAATGTGAAATTTTTATTGCAATAACTTTTGATCTAATTGAAATTTTGAAAAGCGCTACATGTATTCGTGATCAGCGTCGGATTTTACATAAGAAAATGAGTTTGGTTGGAATAGGAGTTAGAAATTTTTCCCTGTTCATGACGTCTCCCCTGCCAAATATCCAAAAAATGTGAAATTTTTTATTGCAATAACTTTTGATCTAATTGAAATTTTGAAAAGCGCTACATGTATTCGTGATCAGCGTCGGATTTTACATCAGAAAATGAGTTTGTTTGAATAGGAGTTAGAAATTTTTCCCTGTTCATGACGTCTCCCCTGCCAAATATCCAAAAAATGTGAAATTTTTTATTGCAATAACTTTTGATCTAATTGAAATTTTGAAAAGCGCTACATGTATTCGTGATCAGCGTCGGATTTTACATCAGAAAATGAGTTTGGTTGGAATAGGAGTTAGAAATTTTTCCCTGTTCATGACGTCTCCCCTGCCAAATATCCAAAAAATGTGAAATTTTTTATTGCAATAACTTTTGATCTAATTGAAATTTTGAAAAGCGCTACATGTATTCGTGATCAGCGTCGGATTTTACATCAGAAAATGAGTTTGGTTTGGAATAGGAGTTAGAAATTTTTCCCTGTTCATGACGTCTCCCCTGCCAAATATCCAAAAATGTGAAATTTTTATTGCAATAACTTTTGATCTAATTGAAATTTTGAAAAGCGCTACATGTATTCGTGATCAGCGTCGGATTTTACATCAGAAAATGAGTTTGGTTGGAATAGGAGTTAGAAATTTTTTCCCTGTTCATGACGTCTCCCCTGCCAAATATCCAAAAAATGTGAAATTTTTATTGCAATAACTTTTGATCTAATTGAAATTTTGAAAAGCGCTACATGTATTCGTGATCAGCGTCGGATTTTACATCAGAAAATGAGTTTGGTTGGAATAGGAGTTAGAAATTTTTCCCTGTTCATGACGTCTCCCCTGCCAAATATCCAAAAAATGTGAAATTTTTATTGCAATAACTTTTGATCTAATTGAAATTTTGAAAAGCGCTACATGTATTCGTGATCAGCGTCGGATTTTACATCAGAAAATGAGTTTGGTTGGAATAGGAGTTAGAAATTTTTCCCTGTTCATGACGTCTCCCCTGCCAAATATCCAAAAAATGTGAAATTTTATTGCAATAACTTTTGATCTAATTGAAATTTTGAAAACGCTACATGTATTCGTGATCAGCGTCGGATTTTACATCAGAAAATGAGTTTGGTTGGAATAGGAGTTAGAAATTTTTCCCTGTTCATGACGTCTCCCCTGCCAAATATCCAAAAAATGTGAAATTTTTATTGCAATAACTTTTGATCTAATTGAAATTTTGAAAAGCGCTACATGTATTCGTGATCAGCGTCGGATTTTACATAAGAAAATGAGTTTGGTTGGAATAGGAGTTAGAAATTTTTCCCTGTTCATGACGTCTCCCCTGCCAAATATCCAAAAAATGTGAAATTTTTATTGCAATAACTTTTGATCTAATTGAAATTTTGAAAAGCGCTACATGTATTCGTGATCAGCGTCGGATTTTACATCAGAAAATAGAGTTTGGTTGGAATAGGAGTTAGAAATTTTTCCCTGTTCATGACGTCTCCCCTGCCAAATATCCAAAAAATGTGAAATTTTTTATTGCAATAACTTTTGATCTAATTGAAATTTTGAAAAGCGCTACATGTATTCGTGATCAGCGTCGGATTTTACATCAGAAAATGAGTTTGGTTGGAATAGGAGTTAGAAATTTTTCCCTGTTCATGACGTCTCCCCTGCCAAATATCCAAAAAATGTGAAATTTTTATTGCAATAACTTTTGATCTAATTGAAATTTTGAAAAGCGCTACATGTATTCGTGATCAGCGTCGGATTTTACATCAGAAAATGAGTTTGGTTGGAATAGGAGTTAGAAATTTTTTCCCTGTTCATGACGTCTCCCCTGCCAAATATCCAAAAAATGTGAAATTTTTATTGCAATAACTTTTGATCTAATTGAAATTTTGAAAAGCGCTACATGTATTCGTGATCAGCGTCGGATTTTACATAAGAAAATGAGTTTGGTTGGAATAGGAGTTAGAAATTTTTTCCCTGTTCATGACGTCTCCCCTGCCAAATATCCAAAAAATGTGAAATTTTTATTGCAATAACTTTTGATCTAATTGAAATTTTGAAAAGCGCTACATGTATTCGTGATCAGCGTCGGATTTTACATAAGAAAATGAGTTTGGTTGGAATAGGAGTTAGAAATTTTTTCCCTGTTCATGACGTCTCCCCTGCCAAATATCCAAAAAATGTAAATTTTTTATTGCAATAACTTTTGATCTAATTGAAATTTTGAAAAGCGCTACATGTATTCGTGATCAGCGTCGGATTTTACATAAGAAAATGAGTTTGGTTGGAATAGGAGTTAGAAATTTTTCCCTGTTCATGACGTCTCCCCTGCCAAATATCCAAAAAATGTGAAATTTTTTATTGCAATAACTTTTGATCTAATTGAAATTTTGAAAAGCGCTACATGTATTCGTGATCAGCGTCGGATTTTACATCAGAAAATGAGTTTGGTTGGAATAGGAGTTAGAAATTTTTCCCTGTTCATGACGTCTCCCCTGCCAAATATCCAAAAAATGTGAAATTTTTTATTGCAATAACTTTTGATCTAATTGAAATTTTGAAAAGCGCTACATGTATTCGTGATCAGCGTCGGATTTTACATCAAAATAGAGTTTGGTTGGAATAGGAGTTAGAAATTTTCCCTGTTCATGACGTCTCCCCTGCCAAATATCCAAAAAATGTGAAATTTTTATTGCAATAACTTTTGATCTAATTGAAATTTTGAAAAGCGCTACATGTATTCGTGATCAGCGTCGGATTTTACAATAGAAAATTGAGTTTGGTTGGAATAGGAGTTAGAAATTTTTCCCTGTTCATGACGTCTCCCCTGCCAAATATGAAAAAAATGTGAAAACCTTTTATTGCAATAACTTTTGATCTAATTGAAATTTTGAAAAGCGCTACATGTATTCGTGATCAGCGTCGGATTTTACATAAGAAAATTGAGTTTGGTTGGAATAGGAGTTAGAAATTTTTTCCCTGTTCATGACGTCTCCCCTGCCAAATATCCAAAAATGTGAAATTTTCTTATTGCAATAACTTTTGATCTAATTGAAATTTTGAAAAGCGCTACATGTATTCGTGATCAGCGTCGGATTTTACATCAGAAAATGGAGTTTCGTTGGAATAGGAGTTAGAAATTTTTTCCCTGTTCATGACGTCTCCCCTGCCAAATATCCAAAAAATGTGAAATTTTTTATTGCAATAACTTTTGATCTAATTGAAATTTTGAAAAGCGCTACATGTATTCGTGATCAGCGTCGGATTTTACAAGAAAATTGAGTTTGGTTGGAATAGGAGTTAGAAATTTTTTCCCTGTTCATGACGTCTCCAATGCCAAATATCCAAAAAATGTGAAATTTTATTATTGCAATAACTTTTGATCTAATTGAAATTTTGAAAAGCTACATGTATTCGTGATCAGCGTCGGATTTTAATAAGAAAATTGAGTTTGGTTGGAATAGGAGTTAGAAATTTTTTCCCTGTTCATGACGTCTCCCTGCCAAATATCCAAAAAATGTGAAATTTTATTATTGCAATAACTTTTGATCTAATTGAAATTTTGAAAAGCGCTACATGTATTCGTGATCAGCGTCGGATTTTAATAAGAAAATTGAGTTTGGTTGGAATAGGAGTTAGAAATTTTTTCCCTGTTCATGACGTCTCCCCTGCCAAATATCCAAAAAATGTGAAATTTTATTATTGCAATAACTTTTGATCTAATTGAAATTTTGAAAAGCGCTACATGTATTCGTGATCAGCGTCGGATTTTACATAAGAAAATTGAGTTTGGTTTGGAATAGGAGTTAGAAATTTTTTCCCTGTTCATGACGTCTCCCCTGCCAAATATCCAAAAAATGTGAAATTTTATTATTGCAATAACTTTTGATCTAATTGAAATTTTGAAAAGCGCTACATGTATT
>BMAO01020863.1:0-13444 GCA_019973975.1 Trichonephila clavata | reverse complement strand
AAAATTTCTAACTCCTATTCCAACCAAACTCAATTTTCTTATGTAAAATCGACGCTGATCACGAATACATGTAGCTCTTTTCAAAATTTCAATTAGATCAAAAGTTATTGCAATAAAAAATTTTCACATTTTTTGGATATTTGGCAGGGAAGACGTCATGAACAGGAAAAATTTCTAACTCCTATTCCAACCAAACTCAATTTTCTTATGTAAAATCCGACGCTGATCACGAATACATGTAGCGCTTTTCAAAATTTCAATTAGATCAAAAGTTATTGCAATAAAATATTTCACATTTTTTGGATATTTGGCAGGGGAGACGTCATGAAAGGGAAAAAATTTCTAACTCCTATTCCAACCAAACTCAATTTTCTTATGTAAAATCCGACGCTGATCACGAATACATGTACGCTTTTCAAAATTTCAATATAATCAAAAGTTATTGCAATAAAAATAATTCACATTTTTTGGATATTTGGCAGGGAGACGTCATGAACAGGGAAAAAATTTCTAACTCCTATTCCAACCAAACCCAATTTTCTTATATAAATCCGACGCTGATCACGAATACATGTAGCGCTTTTCAAAATTTCAATTAGATCAAAAGTTATTGCAATAAAAAATTTCACATTTTTTGGATATTTGGCAGGGAGACGTCATGAACAGGGAAAAATTTCTAACTCCTATTCCAACCAATTCAATTTTCTTGTAAAATCCGACGCTGATCACGAATACATGTAGCGCTTTTCAAAATTTCAATTAGATCAAAAGTTATTGCAATAAAAAATTTTCACATTTTTTGGATATTTGGCAGGGAACGTCATGAACAGGGAAAAAATTTCTAACTCCTATTCCAACCAAACTCAATTTTCTTATGTAAAATCCGACGCTGATCACGAATACATGTAGCGCTTTTCAAAATTTCAATTAGATCAAAAGTTATTGCAATAAAAAATTTCACATTTTTTGGATATTTGGCAGGGAGACGTCATGAACAGGGAAAAAATTTCTAACTCCTATTCCAACCAAACTCAATTTTCTTATGTAAAATCCGACGCTGATCACGAATACATGTAGCGCTTTTCAAAATTTCAATTAGATCAAAAGTTATTGCAATAAAAAATTTCACATTTTTTGGATATTTGGCAGGGAGACGTCATGAACAGGGAAAAATTTCTAACTCCTATTCCAACCAAACTCAATTTTCTTATGTAAAATCCGACGCTGATCACGAATACATGTAGCGCTTTTCAAAATTTCAATTAGATCAAAAGTTATTGCAATAAAAATTTCACATTTTTTGGATATTTGGCAGGGAGACGTCATGAACAGGGAAAAAATTTCTAACTCCTATTCCAACCAAACTCAATTTTCTTATGTAAAATCCGACGCTGATCACGAATACATGTAGCGCTTTTCAAAATTTCAATTAGATCAAAAGTTATTGCAATAAAAATTTCACATTTTTTGGATATTTGGCAGGGGAGACGTCATGAACAGGGAAAAAATTTCTAACTCCTATTCCAACCAAACTCAATTTTCTTATGTAAAATCCGACGCTGATCACGAATACATGTAGCGCTTTTCAAAATTTCAATTAGATCAAAAGTTATTGCAATAAAAAATTTCACATTTTTTGGATATTTGGCAGGGGAGACGTCATGAACAGGGAAAAAATTTCTAACTCCTATTCCAACCAAACTCAATTTTCTTATGTAAAATCCGACGCTGATCACGAATACATGTAGCGCTTTTCAAAATTTCAATTAGATCAAAAGTTATTGCAATAAAAAATTTCACATTTTTTGGATATTTGGCAGGGGAGACGTCATGAACAGGGAAAAAATTTCTAACTCCTATTCCAACCAAACTCAATTTTCTTATGTAAAATCCGACGCTGATCACGAATACATGTAGCGCTTTTCAAAATTTCAATTAGATCAAAAGTTATTGCAATAAAAAATTTCACATTTTTTGGATATTTGGCAGGGAGACGTCATGAACAGGGAAAAATTTCTAACTCCTATTCCAACCAAACTCAATTTTCTTATGTAAAATCCGACGCTGATCACGAATACATGTAGCGCTTTTCAAAATTTCAATTAGATCAAAAGTTATTGCAATAAAAAATTTCACATTTTTTGGATATTTGGCAGGGGAGACGTCATGAACAGGGAAAAAATTTCTAACTCCTATTCCAACCAAACTCAATTTTCTTATGTAAAATCCGACGCTGATCACGAATACATGTAGCGCTTTTCAAAATTTCAATTAGATCAAAAGTTATTGCAATAAAAAATTTCACATTTTTTGGATATTTGGCAGGGGAGACGTCATGAACAGGGAAAAATTTCTAACTCCTATTCCAACCAAACTCAATTTTCTTATGTAAAATCCGACGCTGATCACGAATACATGTAGCGCTTTTCAAAATTTCAATTAGATCAAAAGTTATTGCAATAAAAATTTCACATTTTTTGGATATTTGGCAGGGAGACGTCATGAACAGGGAAAAAATTTCTAACTCCTATTCCAACCAAACTCAATTTTCTTATGTAAAATCCGACGCTGATCACGAATACATGTAGCGCTTTTCAAAATTTCAATTAGATCAAAAGTTATTGCAATAAAAAATTTCACATTTTTTGGATATTTGGCAGGGGAGACGTCATGAACAGGGAAAAATTTCTAACTCCTATTCCAACCAAACTCAATTTTCTTATGTAAAATCCGACGCTGATCACGAATACATGTAGCGCTTTTCAAAATTTCAATTAGATCAAAAGTTATTGCAATAAAAAATTTCACATTTTTTGGATATTTGGCAGGGGAGACGTCATGAACAGGGAAAAAATTTCTAACTCCTATTCCAACCAAACTCAATTTTCTTATGTAAAATCCGACGCTGATCACGAATACATGTAGCGCTTTTCAAAATTTCAATTAGATCAAAAGTTATTGCAATAAAAAAT
Source organism: Trichonephila clavata (assembly GCA_019973975.1). Lineage (NCBI taxonomy): Eukaryota > Metazoa > Arthropoda > Arachnida > Araneae > Nephilidae > Trichonephila > Trichonephila clavata. The sequence goes on along the minus strand of BMAO01020863.1, from coordinate 10,472 downwards.
TTCACATTTTTTGGATATTTGGCAGGGGAGACGTCATGAACAGGGAAAAATTTCTAACTCCTATTCCAACCAAACTCAATTTTCTTATGTAAAATCCGACGCTGATCACGAATACATGTAGCGCTTTTCAAAATTTCAATTAGATCAAAAGTTATTGCAATAAAAAATTTCACATTTTTTGGATATTTGGCAGGGGAGACGTCATGAACAGGGAAAAAATTTCTAACTCCTATTCCAACCAAACTCAATTTTCTTATGTAAAATCCGACGCTGATCACGAATACATGTAGCGCTTTTCAAAATTTCAATTAGATCAAAAGTTATTGCAATAAAAAATTTCACATTTTTTGGATATTTGGCAGGGAGACGTCATGAACAGGGAAAAAATTTCTAACTCCTATTCCAACCAAACTCAATTTTCTTATGTAAAATCCGACGCTGATCACGAATACATGTAGCGCTTTTCAAAATTTCAATTAGATCAAAAGTTATTGCAATAAAAATTTCACATTTTTTGGATATTTGGCAGGGGAGACGTCATGAACAGGGAAAAATTTCTAACTCCTATTCCAACCAAACTCAATTTTCTTATGTAAAATCCGACGCTGATCACGAATACATGTAGCGCTTTTCAAAATTTCAATTAGATCAAAAGTTATTGCAATAAAAAATTTCACATTTTTTGGATATTTGGCAGGGGAGACGTCATGAACAGGGAAAAATTTCTAACTCCTATTCCAACCAAACTCAATTTTCTTATGTAAAATCCGACGCTGATCACGAATACATGTAGCGCTTTTCAAAATTTCAATTAGATCAAAAGTTATTGCAATAAAAAATTTCACATTTTTTGGATATTTGGCAGGGGAGACGTCATGAACAGGGAAAAAATTTCTAACTCCTATTCCAACCAAACTCAATTTTCTTATGTAAAATCCGACGCTGATCACGAATACATGTAGCGCTTTTCAAAATTTCAATTAGATCAAAAGTTATTGCAATAAAAAATTTCACATTTTTTGGATATTTGGCAGGGGAGACGTCATGAACAGGGAAAAATTTCTAACTCCTATTCCAACCAAACTCAATTTTCTTATGTAAAATCCGACGCTGATCACGAATACATGTAGCGCTTTTCAAAATTTCAATTAGATCAAAAGTTATTGCAATAAAAAATTTCACATTTTTTGGATATTTGGCAGGGGAGACGTCATGAACAGGGAAAAAATTTCTAACTCCTATTCCAACCAAACTCAATTTTCTTATGTAAAATCCGACGCTGATCACGAATACATGTAGCGCTTTTCAAAATTTCAATTAGATCAAAAGTTATTGCAATAAAAAATTTCACATTTTTTGGATATTTGGCAGGGGAGACGTCATGAACAGGGAAAAATTTCTAACTCCTATTCCAACCAAACTCAATTTTCTTATGTAAAATCCGACGCTGATCACGAATACATGTAGCGCTTTTCAAAATTTCAATTAGATCAAAAGTTATTGCAATAAAAAATTTCACATTTTTTGGATATTTGGCAGGGGAGACGTCATGAACAGGGAAAAAATTTCTAACTCCTATTCCAACCAAACTCAATTTTCTTATGTAAAATCCGACGCTGATCACGAATACATGTAGCGCTTTTCAAAATTTCAATTAGATCAAAAGTTATTGCAATAAAAATTTCACATTTTTTGGATATTTGGCAGGGGAGACGTCATGAACAGGGAAAAAATTTCTAACTCCTATTCCAACCAAACTCAATTTTCTTATGTAAAATCCGACGCTGATCACGAATACATGTAGCGCTTTTCAAAATTTCAATTAGATCAAAAGTTATTGCAATAAAAAATTTCACATTTTTTGGATATTTGGCAGGGGAGACGTCATGAACAGGGAAAAATTTCTAACTCCTATTCCAACCAAACTCAATTTTCTTATGTAAAATCCGACGCTGATCACGAATACATGTAGCGCTTTTCAAAATTTCAATTAGATCAAAAGTTATTGCAATAAAAAATTTCACATTTTTTGGATATTTGGCAGGGAGACGTCATGAACAGGGAAAAATTTCTAACTCCTATTCCAACCAAACTCAATTTTCTTATGTAAAATCCGACGCTGATCACGAATACATGTAGCGCTTTTCAAAATTTCAATTAGATCAAAAGTTATTGCAATAAAAAATTTCACATTTTTTGGATATTTGGCAGGGAGACGTCATGAACAGGGAAAAAATTTCTAACTCCTATTCCAACCAAACTCAATTTTCTTATGTAAAATCCGACGCTGATCACGAATACATGTAGCGCTTTTCAAAATTTCAATTAGATCAAAAGTTATTGCAATAAAAAATTTCACATTTTTTGGATATTTGGCAGGGGAGACGTCATGAACAGGGAAAAATTTCTAACTCCTATTCCAACCAAACTCAATTTTCTTATGTAAAATCCGACGCTGATCACGAATACATGTAGCGCTTTTCAAAATTTCAATTAGATCAAAAGTTATTGCAATAAAAAATTTCACATTTTTTGGATATTTGGCAGGGGAGACGTCATGAACAGGGAAAAATTTCTAACTCCTATTCCAACCAAACTCAATTTTCTTATGTAAAATCCGACGCTGATCACGAATACATGTAGCGCTTTTCAAAATTTCAATTAGATCAAAAGTTATTGCAATAAAAAATTTCACATTTTTTGGATATTTGGCAGGGGAGACGTCATGAACAGGGAAAAAATTTCTAACTCCTATTCCAACCAAACTCAATTTTCTTATGTAAAATCCGACGCTGATCACGAATACATGTAGCGCTTTTCAAAATTTCAATTAGATCAAAAGTTATTGCAATAAAAAATTTCACATTTTTTGGATATTTGGCAGGGGAGACGTCATGAACAGGGAAAAAATTTCTAACTCCTATTCCAACCAAACTCAATTTTCTTATGTAAAATCCGACGCTGATCACGAATACATGTAGCGCTTTTCAAAATTTCAATTAGATCAAAAGTTATTGCAATAAAAAATTTCACATTTTTTGGATATTTGGCAGGGGAGACGTCATGAACAGGGAAAAAATTTCTAACTCCTATTCCAACCAAACTCAATTTTCTTATGTAAAATCCGACGCTGATCACGAATACATGTAGCGCTTTTCAAAATTTCAATTAGATCAAAAGTTATTGCAATAAAAAATTTCACATTTTTTGGATATTTGGCAGGGGAGACGTCATGAACAGGGAAAAAATTTCTAACTCCTATTCCAACCAAACTCAATTTTCTTATGTAAAATCCGACGCTGATCACGAATACATGTAGCGCTTTTCAAAATTTCAATTAGATCAAAAGTTATTGCAATAAAAAATTTCACATTTTTTGGATATTTGGCAGGGGAGACGTCATGAACAGGGAAAAAATTTCTAACTCCTATTCCAACCAAACTCAATTTTCTTATGTAAAATCCGACGCTGATCACGAATACATGTAGCGCTTTTCAAAATTTCAATTAGATCAAAAGTTATTGCAATAAAAAATTTCACATTTTTTGGATATTTGGCAGGGGACACGTCATGAACAGGGAAAAAATTTCTAACTCCTATTCCAACCAAACTCAATTTTCTTATGTAAAATCCGACGCTGATCACGAATACATGTAGCGCTTTTCAAAATTTCAATTAGATCAAAAGTTATTGCAATAAAAAATTTCACATTTTTTGGATATTTGGCAGGGGAGACGTCATGAACAGGGAAAAATTTCTAACTCCTATTCCAACCAAACTCAATTTTCTTATGTAAAATCCGACGCTGATCACGAATACATGTAGCGCTTTTCAAAATTTCAATTAGATCAAAAGTTATTGCAATAAAAAATTTCACATTTTTTGGATATTTGGCAGGGGAGACGTCATGAACAGGGAAAAAATTTCTAACTCCTATTCCAACCAAACTCAATTTTCTTATGTAAAATCCGACGCTGATCACGAATACATGTAGCGCTTTTCAAAATTTCAATTAGATCAAAAGTTATTGCAATAAAAAATTTCACATTTTTTGGATATTTGGCAGGGGAGACGTCATGAACAGGGAAAAATTTCTAACTCCTATTCCAACCAAACTCAATTTTCTTATGTAAAATCCGACGCTGATCACGAATACATGTAGCGCTTTTCAAAATTTCAATTAGATCAAAAGTTATTGCAATAAAAAATTTCACATTTTTTGGATATTTGGCAGGGAGACGTCATGAACAGGGAAAAAATTTCTAACTCCTATTCCAACCAAACTCAATTTTCTTATGTAAAATCCGACGCTGATCACGAATACATGTAGCGCTTTTCAAAATTTCAATTAGATCAAAAGTTATTGCAATAAAAAATTTCACATTTTTTGGATATTTGGCAGGGGAGACGTCATGAACAGGGAAAAAATTTCTAACTCCTATTCCAACCAAACTCAATTTTCTTATGTAAAATCCGACGCTGATCACGAATACATGTAGCGCTTTTCAAAATTTCAATTAGATCAAAAGTTATTGCAATAAAAAATTTCACATTTTTTGGATATTTGGCAGGGGAGACGTCATGAACAGGGAAAAATTTCTAACTCCTATTCCAACCAAACTCAATTTTCTTATGTAAAATCCGACGCTGATCACGAATACATGTAGCGCTTTTCAAAATTTCAATTAGATCAAAAGTTATTGCAATAAAAAATTTCACATTTTTTGGATATTTGGCAGGGGAGACGTCATGAACAGGGAAAAAATTTCTAACTCCTATTCCAACCAAACTCAATTTTCTTATGTAAAATCCGACGCTGATCACGAATACATGTAGCGCTTTTCAAAATTTCAATTAGATCAAAAGTTATTGCAATAAAAAATTTCACATTTTTTGGATATTTGGCAGGGAGACGTCATGAACAGGGAAAAATTTCTAACTCCTATTCCAACCAAACACAATTTTCTTATGTAAAATCCGACGCTGATCACGAATACATGTAGCGCTTTTCAAAATTTCAATTAGATCAAAAGTTATTGCAATAAAAAATTTCACATTTTTTGGATATTTGGCAGGGGAGACGTCATGAACAGGGAAAAAATTTCTAACTCCTATTCCAACCAAACTCAATTTTCTTATGTAAAATCCGACGCTGATCACGAATACATGTAGCGCTTTTCAAAATTTCAATTAGATCAAAAGTTATTGCAATAAAAAATTTCACATTTTTTGGATATTTGGCAGGGGAGACGTCATGAACAGGGAAAAATTTCTAACTCCTATTCCAACCAAACTCAATTTTCTTATGTAAAATCCGACGCTGATCACGAATACATGTAGCGCTTTTCAAAATTTCAATTAGATCAAAAGTTATTGCAATAAAAAATTTCACATTTTTTGGATATTTGGCAGGGGAGACGTCATGAACAGGGAAAAAATTTCTAACTCCTATTCCAACCAAACTCAATTTTCTTATGTAAAATCCGACGCTGATCACGAATACATGTAGCGCTTTTCAAAATTTCAATTAGATCAAAAGTTATTGCAATAAAAAATTTCACATTTTTTGGATATTTGGCAGGGGAGACGTCATGAACAGGGAAAAATTTCTAACTCCTATTCCAACCAAACTCAATTTTCTTATGTAAAATCCGACGCTGATCACGAATACATGTAGCGCTTTTCAAAATTTCAATTAGATCAAAAGTTATTGCAATAAAAAATTTCACATTTTTTGGATATTTGGCAGGGGAGACGTCATGAACAGGGAAAAAATTTCTAACTCCTATTCCAACCAAACTCAATTTTCTTATGTAAAATCCGACGCTGATCACGAATACATGTAGCGCTTTTCAAAATTTCAATTAGATCAAAAGTTATTGCAATAAAAAATTTCACATTTTTTGGATATTTGGCAGGGAGACGTCATGAACAGGGAAAAATTTCTAACTCCTATTCCAACCAAACTCAATTTTCTTATGTAAAATCCGACGCTGATCACGAATACATGTAGCGCTTTTCAAAATTTCAATTAGATCAAAAGTTATTGCAATAAAAAATTTCACATTTTTTGGATATTTGGCAGGGGAGACGTCATGAACAGGGAAAAAATTTCTAACTCCTATTCCAACCAAACTCAATTTTCTTATGTAAAATCCGACGCTGATCACGAATACATGTAGCGCTTTTCAAAATTTCAATTAGATCAAAAGTTATTGCAATAAAAAATTTCACATTTTTTGGATATTTGGCAGGGGAGACGTCATGAACAGGGAAAAAATTTCTAACTCCTATTCCAACCAAACTCAATTTTCTTATGTAAAATCCGACGCTGATCACGAATACATGTAGCGCTTTTCAAAATTTCAATTAGATCAAAAGTTATTGCAATAAAAAATTTCACATTTTTTGGATATTTGGCAGGGGAGACGTCATGAACAGGGAAAAAATTTCTAACTCCTATTCCAACCAAACTCAATTTTCTTATGTAAAATCCGACGCTGATCACGAATACATGTAGCGCTTTTCAAAATTTCAATTAGATCAAAAGTTATTGCAATAAAAAATTTCACATTTTTTGGATATTTGGCAGGGGAGACGTCATGAACAGGGAAAAATTTCTAACTCCTATTCCAACCAAACTCAATTTTCTTATGTAAAATCCGACGCTGATCACGAATACATGTAGCGCTTTTCAAAATTTCAATTAGATCAAAAGTTATTGCAATAAAAAATTTCACATTTTTTGGATATTTGGCAGGGGAGACGTCATGAACAGGGAAAAATTTCTAACTCCTATTCCAACCAAACTCAATTTTCTTATGTAAAATCCGACGCTGATCACGAATACATGTAGCGCTTTTCAAAATTTCAATTAGATCAAAAGTTATTGCAATAAAAAATTTCACATTTTTTGGATATTTGGCAGGGAGACGTCATGAACAGGGAAAAAATTTCTAACTCCTATTCCAACCAAACTCAATTTTCTTATGTAAAATCCGACGCTGATCACGAATACATGTAGCGCTTTTCAAAATTTCAATTAGATCAAAAGTTATTGCAATAAAAAATTTCACATTTTTTGGATATTTGGCAGGGGAGACGTCATGAACAGGGAAAAAATTTCTAACTCCTATTCCAACCAAACTCAATTTTCTTATGTAAAATCCGACGCTGATCACGAATACATGTAGCGCTTTTCAAAATTTCAATTAGATCAAAAGTTATTGCAATAAAAAATTTCACATTTTTTGGATATTTGGCAGGGGAGACGTCATGAACAGGGAAAAAATTTCTAACTCCTATTCCAACCAAACTCAATTTTCTTATGTAAAATCCGACGCTGATCACGAATACATGTAGCGCTTTTCAAAATTTCAATTAGATCAAAAGTTATTGCAATAAAAAATTTCACATTTTTTGGATATTTGGCAGGGGAGACGTCATGAACAGGGAAAAAATTTCTAACTCCTATTCCAACCAAACTCAATTTTCTTATGTAAAATCCGACGCTGATCACGAATACATGTAGCGCTTTTCAAAATTTCAATTAGATCAAAAGTTATTGCAATAAAAATTTTCACATTTTTTGGATATTTGGCAGGGAGACGTCATGAACAGGGAAAAAATTTCTAACTCCTATTCCAACCAAACTCAATTTTCTTATGTAAAATCCGACGCTGATCACGAATACATGTAGCGCTTTTCAAAATTTCAATTAGATCAAAAGTTATTGCAATAAAAAATTTCACATTTTTTGGATATTTGGCAGGGGAGACGTCATGAACAGGGAAAAATTTCTAACTCCTATTCCAACCAAACTCAATTTTCTTATGTAAAATCCGACGCTGATCACGAATACATGTAGCGCTTTTCAAAATTTCAATTAGATCAAAAGTTATTGCAATAAAAAATTTCACATTTTTTGGATATTTGGCAGGGAGACGTCATGAACAGGGAAAAAATTTCTAACTCCTATTCCAACCAAACTCAATTTTCTTATGTAAAATCCGACGCTGATCACGAATACATGTAGCGCTTTTCAAAATTTCAATTAGATCAAAAGTTATTGCAATAAAAAATTTCACATTTTTTGGATATTTGGCAGGGAGACGTCATGAACAGGGAAAAAATTTCTAACTCCTATTCCAACCAAACTCAATTTTCTTATGTAAAATCCGACGCTGATCACGAATACATGTAGCGCTTTTCAAAATTTCAATTAGATCAAAAGTTATTGCAATAAAAAATTTCACATTTTTTGGATATTTGGCAGGGAGACGTCATGAACAGGGAAAAATTTCTAACTCCTATTCCAACCAAACTCAATTTTCTTATGTAAAATCCGACGCTGATCACGAATACATGTAGCGCTTTTCAAAATTTCAATTAGATCAAAAGTTATTGCAATAAAAAATTTCACATTTTTTGGATATTTGGCAGGGGAGACGTCATGAACAGGGAAAAAATTTCTAACTCCTATTCCAACCAAACTCAATTTTCTTATGTAAAATCCGACGCTGATCACGAATACATGTAGCGCTTTTCAAAATTTCAATTAGATCAAAAGTTATTGCAATAAAAAATTTCACATTTTTTGGATATTTGGCAGGGGAGACGTCATGAACAGGGAAAAAATTTCTAACTCCTATTCCAACCAAACTCAATTTTCTTATGTAAAATCCGACGCTGATCACGAATACATGTAGCGCTTTTCAAAATTTCAATTAGATCAAAAGTTATTGCAATAAAAAATTTCACATTTTTTGGATATTTGGCAGGGGAGACGTCATGAACAGGGAAAAATTTCTAACTCCTATTCCAACCAAACTCAATTTTCTTATGTAAAATCCGACGCTGATCACGAATACATGTAGCGCTTTTCAAAATTTCAATTAGATCAAAAGTTATTGCAATAAAAAATTTCACATTTTTTGGATATTTGGCAGGGGAGACGTCATGAACAGGGAAAAAATTTCTAACTCCTATTCCAACCAAACTCAATTTTCTTATGTAAAATCCGACGCTGATCACGAATACATGTAGCGCTTTTCAAAATTTCAATTAGATCAAAAGTTATTGCAATAAAAAATTTCACATTTTTTGGATATTTGGCAGGGGAGACGTCATGAACAGGGAAAAAATTTCTAACTCCTATTCCAACCAAACTCAATTTTCTTATGTAAAATCCGACGCTGATCACGAATACATGTAGCGCTTTTCAAAATTTCAATTAGATCAAAAGTTATTGCAATAAAAAATTTCACATTTTTTGGATATTTGGCAGGGGAGACGTCATGAACAGGGAAAAATTTCTAACTCCTATTCCAACCAAACTCAATTTTCTTATGTAAAATCCGACGCTGATCACGAATACATGTAGCGCTTTTCAAAATTTCAATTAGATCAAAAGTTATTGCAATAAAAAATTTCACATTTTTTGGATATTTGGCAGGGAGACGTCATGAACAGGGAAAAAATTTCTAACTCCTATTCCAACCAAACTCAATTTTCTTATGTAAAATCCGACGCTGATCACGAATACATGTAGCGCTTTTCAAAATTTCAATTAGATCAAAAGTTATTGCAATAAAAAATTTCACATTTTTTGGATATTTGGCAGGGAGACGTCATGAACAGGGAAAAAATTTCTAACTCCTATTCCAACCAAACTCAATTTTCTTATGTAAAATCCGACGCTGATCACGAATACATGTAGCGCTTTTCAAAATTTCAATTAGATCAAAAGTTATTGCAATAAAAAATTTCACATTTTTTGGATATTTGGCAGGGAGACGTCATGAACAGGGAAAAATTTCTAACTCCTATTCCAACCAAACTCAATTTTCTTATGTAAAATCCGACGCTGATCACGAATACATGTAGCGCTTTTCAAAATTTCAATTAGATCAAAAGTTATTGCAATAAAAAATTTCACATTTTTTGGATATTTGGCAGGGAGACGTCATGAACAGGGAAAAAATTTCTAACTCCTATTCCAACCAAACTCAATTTTCTTATGTAAAATCCGACGCTGATCACGAATACATGTAGCGCTTTTCAAAATTTCAATTAGATCAAAAGTTATTGCAATAAAAAATTTCACATTTTTTGGATATTTGGCAGGGAGACGTCATGAACAGGGAAAAAATTTCTAACTCCTATTCCAACCAAACTCAATTTTCTTATGTAAAATCCGACGCTGATCACGAATACATGTAGCGCTTTTCAAAATTTCAATTAGATCAAAAGTTATTGCAATAAAAAATTTCACATTTTTTGGATATTTGGCAGGGAGACGTCATGAACAGGGAAAAATTTCTAACTCCTATTCCAACCAAAACTCAATTTTTCTTATGTACAATCCGACGCTGACAATACATGTAGCGCTTTTCAAAATTTCAATTAGATCAAAAGTTATTGCAAAAAAATTTTCACATTTTTTGGATATTTGGCAGGGAGACGTCATGAAC
>BMAO01020861.1:0-17012 GCA_019973975.1 Trichonephila clavata | reverse complement strand
TTAGCAATATCTGTAATATGTTGAGTACACATAAACTCAGTTTTATTACTTAAAATGTATTGGAGTTCTATCAATTATCTGAAAGCAATTATTTTTGTGAAAATATTCGTGAGCTATTCCAATATTTCAAATTGTAGAGTTCTGAACTATTGATAGCTATTCCTCATCTTTGTTGATTTTGCTTCAGTTATATCGACATTTTATCTCATATATATGTTTTTCAGTTAAAACTAAAGATTAGTATAATACATTATTGAACATAATTAAATATTGCTAAAAGGAATTATGCAAGTTTTTTCGTTTAAACACAGAACTTTCAATAAACACAATCGTTATCTAATATTTGAGGTTGATCATTAAATGATTTTGAGACATTATAAAGTTAATTTTGATTTACGTTAGAAAGCGTTTTAAAAGTTTGCATTGTTTTTTAAATATAACGTTTCCAGACACTGCATTTAAATGCCAGAATTGTTAAAAGTTTATACAGAAACAAAATTAATTATAAAGAACACTAGCCTATCCTCACTTCTTGGTATTTCATGATGTTTACGAATATATACACGTGTGTATGTGCGTAAATTATTGATATCTAAGTTCTAACATTAAGCTTGATTGTATTCAAAAGCATTCTTGGAACTCTCACCTCTTGATTAAAAAAGGCAGGATATCTGAATAATAATTTCTGGAATTGAAGTAGAATGATCTTTTACGTCCTGTATACCCCTCCGCCAAATGGATTTCTGCAAAACTCTTTTTCTTAGTAAATCTCTACTCACAAAAATAAAAATCTTTCCAAATTTAAAACAAAATAATATCAAAACGCAACATTTTATCAATAAGTCCTGAAACCCTCTTTGAGAGTCGATTTACTTAAGACCCTTCTTACCGGATTTAATCAACAAAAGAAACATGCTTAGCAAGTTTCAATTATGGGGTCTAACAATTCAAAAAACATCACAATTTATGACGCCCTTAAATCCTCGTAACTCCTTCGGGGCCGAATTTACAAAACTCGTCTTTAGAGGAACTCTACGCCATGAAAGGAACACGCCTACATATTTCAAGCCTGCAGTCTAAAGGTTCTAAAGGTACATTTTAAAATATGTTTTTTTATACATATTTAGCATTTATATTTAATATGTTTGCATTTATTTTCAAAAATACAAAAATATTTATTTCGAAGCAAATGTATATTTTTCACTTGTTAATAAATTCATAACTTTTTCCAAAAAGACAATTTTATTCAAATTTTTCAAGCTTTAGAAAATTAAATAACAGCATTAAAAATTTAGTTTTAGTTTTAAAACTCAATTTCGTAGAAAAATTTCAAAATGAATGTTACAGTACCTCAGTAACAGTCGAATCCGTATCCAAGAGAACAAAAAGTCTCATCAATACAGATCGGCATTCGCCTTCACAGCTTCAGAAAAATAAATAAGTTTCAATAACTTTTAAAAAATTTTAATATCTGTTAAATACAACTTTGTTTAAGGATAAATACTTAGAAGTAAACAGAAGAAATAATATTAAATTATTTTACTTGAAATATCTTAACCAGTTTACTGGGATTCACGAGTATACTCGTTATGGAAAGTTGCTAGATTTTAGGTGTTTACGAGTATACATGCGTAAAAAGTGTGATCATTGGTTATTTAAACTGTAATTTTTGAGTAAAGCAAAACATACTCTAAATTTTCAAGGGCTTAGAATATTTTGAGGCTAGGCCGGAGTAAAACAAATAAATAAAATTGGGAAAAATTTAAGATGAACTCATGCATCCCGAATGCACTGGCTGCAACAGCGGATAAGTTCGTGTAACGAATTTATTTATGTGTGTGGATAATGTGTTTAGATGTTAACCTAAAAGGGCAAAGGCAAAAGTCGATAAGTTGATTGTAATACAGCGTTTCTCAAACTATGGGTGTAAGACCCAACAAGGGGCGTGAGCATATCGAAATAGAAGTTCCCAAAAACTTAATTTACTGGAATCCTCTCAAGTCTTGTTAATGTACTCACCATGAAGCGTTTCCAAAGGTCTTTTGAGTTTATTAGGTTAAGTTTATTACATACTGTTTGCTACAATATATTTTGAACAAATAAATCACATGGGCTTTTCTTCTTCATTTACTTTAGTAGTATTAAATTGAACATTAAAATATTTTTGAGAATACTCACTTGATTTAATTTTCGGAACTATTCTCGTCTGTGCACTTGTTGATGCTTTATTATCGTTGAATGTTCGCTTACGACTTAAAAATTTATCCATGTTTTTGTTAATCTACTGTCGTAAATACTTAATACTGTAAATTACAACTAAAGCTCAAATTATAAAATGTACATTCAAGGTAGATTTGGTTGCTATAGAACTATCGACTCGACCAAGACTAACTGGAATTCTACGAGGTACAGCATTTTTACATGTTTTGCCCAGACGTCCGATAAGTTAGTTGCCAAACTCACGCAGACGTTCGCGAGAATGCTAGATGTGTTGGATATGATAGAGAGCAACATAGACCATGGCTATTTTTCTAAGGACATTTTACATTTAGAAATGGATGATGGAGGAAATATATTTTTAAATAAAAATCATTTTGCAATCTGCTCCAATTTAAAAATTAGCGAAAGAAAAAGAAATAATACAATAATTATCCTATTACTTAAAAGTAATTTGCTTAAATTATATAATATTTGAAAGTAACAATTACAAAATTTAATACTTATCTTGTTAATTTTTCGGTTTATAATTAAGTTCGTATTGTTGCTTTAGCACCCAATGCATTATTATTGAACTCAATACATTATTTTTGAAAAGGGGGAAGGCGATAAAAATTATGATGGAAAATTGGGTCGCCAATAGTGAACGTTTGAGAAGCACTGTTGTAATAGGATTCTTTCAAGTATGTTGAGCCATGGATGATGTCGACCATGCTGATGCCGACCAGGTGCTGAGCCCATTGATCAGGGACGCCTTAAGCTGGGCCTTTACACAAAAGTAGGCCCTAGACCTCTGTGTAGGACTCCTTCGGGACCCTTTTTGAAGGCTCCTTAATAATTCACGATTTTTTGCTCAGCGGTATCTACGCCCTTGCCCCGGGCCCCTACCAAATGTTGACCCTATCAACTTATCCTTAAAAGGCGACAGTACGTAGCATACGTACAGACAATAACTCGAAACAAATAAATGTGCATGACCACAAACCGGCTCGACGACTATCGCTTTTTGATGATGTAGTAGGCTTAGACCTGTACATGGACGACAATCATCACACGCAGCCAGTTGACATATCATTGGAAATTTCCACTTTTTGGAGAATTCAAACTGGAAAAAAACATTTGACCGTTGGTATTATGAAATTTGAGTTGAGTCCAGACGAGCCCGGGCCCGGTCCCAGTTGGCCATGCTTAAGACATCCCGGTCATTGATAGCTGTTGGCCCGAAGTTACCTAGATATCGAGTGGTGTAAATGTCAATTATTTTATGTTACAACCCTGTGCTGATATTAGAATAATAGTTCAATGCCGTGTTACCTAAACATAGTTATTTTGTTGGGAGTGGGAAGGCAAGGAGGCTTTCTGGTAAGAGGACTGTGACCAACCCAACAGAACATACTCCCAAACTTCCTTAATGTCAAGACAGGTAGAAAATGTTTTATCAGTTAAGAAGAAAGTAAATAAGCGTGTTAAAGTCTCATAGTCCGGGAACTCTGATGATCACTAAAATTTATAGATATTCATGAAAACTTATGGTTGGAAGCACCGTCTTCCTGATGAACCCTCAACAAGCTAAATTCTTTTAAAGCCCCATACATGTACCCCGTATTTGTAATAAAAAATTGCTAATATAAAATATATCCATATTTTTTATCCAATATTTTAACAGCGCAACTTACTCATTAATTGATGAGTAAACTCTTCATCGCTCGATATCCGTGATACTGGTAACTGCGCGCTCTGAAACTGGGGCTGATTAACTGGTTAAGATGATAAAAAAAATAACGGTTGGAAAATAAAAATGAAATAGGATTATAGCGTTGAAAGAGTAGAAGCATATATTTGCGTTTCTCAATATATCTCATATAATTCTTTTTTGGGTAAAGAAATCATTAAGAGTATCATTAATACTCGAGGGAAAAACATTATTCAGTAAGTTTGAGAAACACGGAAAAATATATACGCACAAAATGTCACTCATAAATATACTTTATAATTAAAAGTTTTGTACCACAAAAGTATATTTTCCACTACATTCATGGAAACATATTTATCAATAACCTTAATTAAATTTAGTAAAAAAGACCGTAATTTCTATTAAATAGATACAGTTTTCTAATGTACTCTGAAATTTCTGTTATATTTATGTACTTATGTTACTCGCTGATAATGTAGCTTTCCATTAGTGAAAGAATTTTTAAAATTGCACCAGCCGTTTCCGAGATTAGCCGGAACAAACAGACAGACAGACAGACAGACAGACAGACAAAATTTTAAAAATTGAATTTTTGATATAAGTACCGTATATACCTTTAAATGCATTTAGTAAAAAGCTGCTAATTTGAAATTACAAACAGACACTTCAATTTTATTTATTTATATAGATTCAATCATTGTAGACCACGGGTGGCAACCCGAATGACCTTTAGGGCCACTTCGGAAGAAGCCTTATAATCTCGCGAGCCGTATATATATATATATATATATATATATATATATATATATATTTAAATAAATATAAATAAATCACACAATTATAATCAAGCAAATATTCGAAATCATATGAATCCTAGAGTACGACATCCATTTCAAAATATCAATGGCGAATAAAAATAATGAAAATCCAACATTTTCAAAAATTTATAAAATATCTAAGTGCAACCTCGTAATTAGGACCGATAAGTGGGTTAAACTAGTTTGATGGCTCCAACCTTCCCCTATTGCAACTTGGTAAACTAATCTGGAATATATATATATATATATAGCTTTATAAAATGTTATACACACTAAAAGTTAATATAAGAAATATGTTATTGGTTGTACAGTTAATCTATAGATGGTGCCTCAAGCTAAGTAAATTAACAATATTATATTTTATTTAAAATTAATTGTATATGTCTCGGTGGTACTTTTATTTTCTATAAATTTTAAAACAAAATTTATAGTTTTTAAATGTGTATATATATAGTCTTAATGTTATTTTATCAAAATAATTTATCCGTTACTGGTATTGACCTTTCTATTGCCCGGGAAAATGGTTTTTGCTGTACTCACGGGTAAGTCTTTATATAATTTTTTGTATTTGATTTTAAAATATTCTAGTAATTATTATAGGCTCTATTATTATCGTTTTAACATTAATATATTATAGTTTTATTTATAATAATAGTTAAACTTCTTTAGAAATTTCTTACTTTCCCTACGGCCAGAGTACTGGCAAATTCAGGTGAAGGCTGACTGGGCGAAAAACTTTACAATCCTGACTCCTAAGGCCAGGAGTTTGCTCTAGTACTACTGTGGCTAAGACTTTATTCTATCATGACTATAGTTATCTTAGGTTTATAGCTCTACTCTGCGTATATTTTTGTAATATATATATATATATATATATATTATAGATGGACCCATTATAACCATTTGTTAGATTAAAACAGAAGCAACGTGATAAAATAGAAGCAGTTATAGGATTTATATATATTTGTTACAAAACATTATACTAAAACAAGAATATTGCACAAAATATTCCAAATTTGAATAGTTGTATTGAATCTCGCGGACCGCAGAATTATTCAAGGCAGCCCTCGGGTTTTCCACCCCTATAGTAGACAATCATACGCAATGAAATAATTTTGCCTTAAAATAGGCTCTTTAAAGACGGAAATTATAATAAAAATATACAATACCGTAATATGGGACAACATTTGGAAGTCTGTCATTCCAAAGTTGAGTTTTCCAGAGGATGTCCCCCAAATCTATTACGTAAAAAGATCTGTCCGAGTCCTAAGAATGCTTAAACAATTAATGTCTGTATATAGTATAAAACAGAACATACAGTTTCTATGTGTTTTATAGAAAACGACATATTTTTCAGAGGTTAGCTTACCATTGTTTTTCCCGCATCTTCTAAATAATTGTAGATACCTTTGCAGCATTTTCGGGAAGATTTTAATAGAAGGTAGTCAAAGATATTCCTATTCCGGATAGTGTCGTTTGCAAAGTCTTTTCTACTTCCATTATCTTAAAAAAGAAACTGGCCTAAAATTTTTAAATTTCATTAATTGAAACAATTATGCTGTAATATTCATGAAAGTAAAGGCGACTGCAACTTTTGAATTTTTAGAGCTCCTCTTTTGGAGTAGTAACATTCATCTGTACGTTTAAATAGAGACAATTTTATTAATAATTTAAAAATCTTATGACATCAAAAAAAAGATTTACTTTCTGCTGAAAAAAGATTAATGTAAGTTAAATTTCCTTCAGGAAACAGAATAGTATTTAAAACATTTTATCGTATACGTATGCAAAAACTTGTATATTGTTAAAAATAATATATACGTATATATGTCGTTTACTTAAATACTTTACAATCTAATTTATATTATTTAGCTTAGCAGTTTATTTTTGAAATGCAATATTTTTATTTTTATTCTAAGATTATTATTAAGAAAAGCATACTTAAAATTTTACTAGTACCTTTGAGTCTGAAGGAACCAAGAAAATTAAATGAGTTTATTTCAATAGAAAGCAATTGTTTAAATCACGTTTTAAGATGCTTAAATTTCTGTTCACTTAAATATCTAGTCCAACTTTGGAATATCAACATTTAGATTTTTTAACTTATCTTTTACAATCGCATTAAGTGGACTTGTTTTTTTAAAGAATTATGCAATAAAACCTTATTGTTTTGATTAAAACCTAAAATTCGTGGATATCAGAAAAGTAAAAAAGACGAAAAATTGAAAAAAAAATTTAAGTTTATGATAAAAAGAGATAAGTTCTATTTTTTTCTTTAATTTGACAGCGATAATTTGAAATAACTTATTGTAATCGTGGTTCTGAACTATTTCATAATATGATAAAATGTTTGCATAATATCTTGAAGAAAAAGGGTATCTGATATAAAAAAAAGCACGAGGGAAAAAAAAATTAGGAATCATACTCTATTTAATTTTAAACTACCATGAATCACAACATCATGAATAAAATAATGATAAGCCTTTGAAGCCTTTTGAGAATTTCATAAAATGGATCCAAAAATTTAACTTAAAATTTTTTTCTCAAATTCTTTTTGCACAGTTTACGCGTTATCTATTTAAGATCTACAACAAAATTTTGAAAAAGCTCTCTTAAAGTTCTACAGCAATAAAAAAAATTACAATTTATAATTTCGATGTCATGAAAAATACAATTAAATGAATTAAATAAAAAGTCCATAAAATTCCAACATTATAATTAAAATTTCAAATTGAACAAAAAACTCACTGAGCATAATTATAAAATATTTAATCAAATAGTACAAATAAATTCATTATTACACATGTCCAAAATTAAGACCACAAATACAAAAATCTGGGAACACTGAAGAACTATTTACTGTGTTACCACGAAATTTAGCATAGAGATATATTACAGTGTCAGAAAGAATACAGCAACATAACGATATGGAAAAGCTTTTAATTTTGAATTAAGATACTGGGTTACTTTACTGGAAGATACTGGTTTAAGATACTGGTTCAAAAAGGGCGAAATCATGTGAATCAGAGATAAAACATTTAACTCGGGGAAAAAATAGGTGTGATATGGGGTGTAATTACCATGCCCGGCTATACGAGGATGTCATTAAAGGTTTATGGCACACAACACAAAGCCCATTCTTCCAAAAGAACGAAATTTAAATCTTTGGGGGGGGGGCTACGCTGAAAAATGGCATTTCCAAGACCATCCCAAACATGTATAGGTGTACTGAGATCCAAAAGCCCCAACTGCCAATCTAAAAGGGGAATATCCTCTTCTCCATGAAAATCATCAACAGCGTAAACTATGTCTGGCTGTGCATTATCGCCCATGAAAATGGTGTAGTTCGGCTCAAAGCACCCGAAACAATCTCACACAGGCTTGAAGAGCCTCATCCGTACAGTGCTGTGAGTTGACAGTACCTTCTTGTAAAACGTACAGTGGTGTACGACTGCCCAACATTATACCGCCGTACACAAGAATTCCTTTGTCATCAAATCTATCGATTTTTGTTCCGTAGGAGGGATAAAAAAGAGCTCCACTTTCTTTCCAGATGAAAACTCTTAAGATAATCACTTTGTCTGGTGCATCTCGACTCATCACTGAAAATAACAAGCCCCAATTCTTGTGAAGTCCACGACAAATGTTTTCGTCTTTAAATAACTGATCTTAGAATAGGATCTTGAACATTTCCTTTACTTTTGGTAGTCATCGCAGGGAATTTTGAATTTCAAGGAATGACATGAGGAATTCAAGTACAGAAAAAACCTCGATTTACGCTACCCCGACTAACGTGAAGTCGGAGATACGCGGTATACAAATCTCGTCAATGCGTCTTTTGTTTGAGAAAAAAATTGGTAAAATTGGTAAAATTAGAAATGTAATTGAAGAAGTTGTCGATCTTGCAGGCAAACAAATTTAGAAGTGGATAATGATGACGTTCAAGAACTACTGAATTCCCACAATCTGGAGCTGACAATGGATGAGCTGTTAGAAATGCCTGGGCAGGAGCAAGACATAGAAGAGAACTTGAGTCTCTAGACCCAGTTCAATCAGAATATTGAATGACGGTTGTAGAATTTGACAGAAGGTCTCGGTTTAATTGAAAAAAGGGGTTCAAATTTTAGAATGAATTATTGAATATTAACGTTGCACTGTTCAGCTACACGAGGGCTTTTGGCGACGGACCTCGTAATTTTGAACCCCGTTTGTAAGACTTTGCTCAGACACAAATTCAATCATCAATAAGCCGTTCATAACAATAAACTTAACAATTTATTTATCCAGTGTTATTAGGCCTGGCACCTTCATGCTGGGAAAGCTACATTCAGAGTACAGAGTCATTGTAAACAAAAACAAAGGTATCTACTTACATGAGAATTCATACGCCCTCTGGCGGTTAAAAAGAGAATTCGTTAGGAAATTCTCAACATCATGGTCAAGTGGTGAAGATGATGCCTGAGCACAAATTTTAGAAAATATAGACTCCAATTTAAGTGTATTTCTTCAAAAAAAAAAAAAAACAATGAGTAAAAAAATTATTAGCATGGTACGAGGAAATTTTGCAGTTGAAAAAAAAAAAGCTTTGAAATCTTCTACATCAAAATAACTTCGGTTTGCGATTTTGCATTTGTATTATCTAAGATTTCGTTAAACATTTTTTCCCTAAACTCTATTATTTTCCTTCGTTTTCGGACCAAAATAAAAATAATTTACTTGTATTTATATGCAAAACATTCCTTAGATTTACGCAAATTCGACTTACGCATTACTCAATCCCACCTATCACGTAAGTTTGGGGTATTACTGTACTTAAAAAGATTAATTTGTTCTAATTCACTTTTAATAAATGAATTTAACGATTCATATTTTAATAACAACACTTAAACTACTTTTTAAAAATATTAGTAGAATTGTACGGCAATTATCTCTTTATTAACACCATCTTTGGAAAAATGCGAAAAAAACCAAAAAATAAAAACAACCCATTATCATATTTTTTGAAACTTATAGTTAATATTAAGGAACCCCCTCAAGTCTCAAACCTTTTGAAGAAGTGTTACACAAAAATAACAATTTCGAAGCTAATATCAAGACACTCTAAAGAATTGTATCAGTGACAAGAAAACTCTCTTCAGAAGTTAATTTACCGTTCTTATCCGTCAATAACATTAAATTTTGTGATTATCACTTGCAAGTAATTGCGAATTATACAAGCTTTGCACAGCTGCGATGTTATGAAGAACGATTCTTTTTTTTTACGATTGTTCAAATAGAAACAATGCATTTAAAAAGACGATATCGTGATGTGTTTGTGATTGAAATAATTGCATTAAATAAAACACACGATGTTTTTTCTACGATATACTATCTAGTTATTGGTTTCAATAATCGACTTATTTACCATAAATATGATTCAAATTGGCATCAAAATATTGCTGTTAAAAGGAAAACACGTTAAAAAAACAGATAGAGTACGTATTTCATGTTTTTTGTGCAACCAGTAATTTTTTATCATTTCTCTTAGTGGATTATTATTTCTCTGAATCACATTCATTCTCAAATGATTTCCGATGCGAAGAAACATTACAGAGGACAATGTTTTAATCGATTTAATTAAACAGGTAATTAAATATACTTATAGCCTTCCAAGTTACTTATTAGAGGATCGAAAGTTAATGACAGAATAAGTAATTAGATTAAAAATTATATATTTAATGAGTGGGTTTCGTGATGGGTAAGATTTTATATGGGATCTGCATGGATTTTTCATAATTGCGATTCATGAATGTGATTTCAAAGTATCACCCATATGAAATGAATGAATCATGGCAATTACTTAATGGTAGCTCTTTTGGTTGAATAAAAACTTAGTATTGTGTATAATTAGGCATTATTTACATTAAATTCTAGGAATGCAAAATTATGTAATCTGTTTACTCTAATAATTATGATCCGATCATGTATTTTTTTTAAATTTATTATACGTGATTTTTAAAGTAACAGTTTTGTTTACTACATACAAAAATTTAGTTGATGTCCTTTTTTATAAATGCATTGAAATTCTGATATATTTATTGGAATATAATTGTCAAGTTTAAAATTATAGCAAATTAAGTTAAGTGAAAAAATATGTGTGTTTCTACTATGCTTCTAATATATCTTTTTATAGTGATTCCAGAATTCTTAAGGTATCCGACTACCCTAAAACTGGGAATTTTGCCAAAAGTTGGCAATTTTTTTATGATTTTATTTTATAGGTCATCTTATTAGCTTTATAAAAATACAAAGTTTATCATTTTCCGTTCACTAGAACAAAAACTACAAGTGTTTTACCAAAAGAAGATGCCATTACTTTAAGCAAAATGTACTTTAAAACGCATTTTATTCAAAATGTGATTTTTTGAAAATAATCAAACGGGTTAGAAATTGCTAAAAAGTTTTAAAAATAATTAACTGAAATTTCTTGTGCAAGTTCTGTATAATAGTAGAAGTGTTTTAACCTTCAGATTTATCAATCACTGTTTTATTACAAAATTTACAGTCCCTTATGTGAATATAATCACTGTTTTTTTAAGCAATTTCATATAATAACAAAGATAAAGTGCTCTAGTTTTTGTAAAAATTAAAATATCTCTTATCCTGAAGGTCATTTAGACAATGAATAACATAGCAACACAACAGAATTTAAAAATTTGTTCATAAACCTTTGGAATGGACCGCGTTTATGTTATTTTTTGTCAATTTTTTCCCATTTTAGTTATAATAATTTCTTTTTCTCTTCTTAATTTTAGCCTAATTTTCTTAAAATGTACTAAACAAATCTAAAAACAACACAAAAAATCTACATATCTCCATTATTTAAAAAAAAAGTTGTCGCAACCAGTCGGAAACCTTAAATCAGTTTATTATTTTCATTATTATCTTAAGAGAAGAAAAAAGAAAATCGGCACAAATTAAAGGAGATTGTGCTTTAAAATACATGAAGATGTAGTCATGCTATCATTTATTCAATTCTTCTCTATAGTTGAGAAAATAATAATCCTATTTCTAGTTATGAATAATTTTTCTGTTCCGATAAAAAAAAAATTTGTATTGATTAGTGCATGCATTTTTTATTAGATTTATATAGTACCCATCGAAAACAATTCTCCGTTCTATTTCAAACATGAACAATATTTTAATCAACTTGGTTACTTTTGCAGCTTTACTTTCAAATTATTGGAAATTCAATTTATTGGATAAAATAGAACCAGACATTTATTGCTTGCCTTTAATTTTAGGAAACAAATAATTTAATTCAAGATGTTGAAAAAGTATCGAAACAGTTATTGCAGCTAACAATATACTTTTCGGATGTCTAATATTACCAATGTTTTTTCCTACGTTTCAGTTCATATATCTTATAATTGGAGAAATATCCTATGATTGTGACAGTTTTAATTCTCCAGGTCCATAAAATCAACATGATTAAGTTTTGAAAGTAATTCAGTTCAATCCTATATACAGTCGACTCTCGATAATTTGAAGTCGAAGGGATCAATGAAAAACTTCGAATTATAAAGAGGGTAGGAACAAACTCCCAAAATACATGAAGAGAAATTTTTAGCGCGTTTTTCACGTAGTGGAACAAAAGCGCTATTAGGACGCAAATTTCGTCTTCGTTCCGTATTTTGTCGTACCTTTTTCTCTGCCAATAAGCAACCAATTGACCTCGGGTTTTCGGCATTGGGTCGCATTTGTGTCCTAGATGAGCAAATCATATTTAAATTTTCCCATAGTTTTCCCGAATTTTCCTACAAATTTTCCTGAATTTCGCTAGTTTATAACAACATTTTCCCAAATTTTACCTAGTAAATTTATTGTTTGCAAAAAGTTTTATAAAAAAATCTACCTGTATTTTGGAGGAAATCTTCACAAAAAAAAAGTCCAGAAAACAAGTATAAAAGGCTCTGATTTTACTAGTAAAAAGTTCATTAGTTGCATTATTGTAAAGTACAACATGTGAAAAACGCGCTAAAATTGCTTGGCCATGCCAATGATTGATATCTTGTTTTCTAACACATTAAAATTTTAAACGATGTAATAAAGCAACAATAGCGCATATGTATAAAATTATTTTAAAGTATTGTTATAAAGTACATATATATTATGCTGTATAAATATTATACAGAAGTCCTTATAAAATAATACATTTATATATATTAAAAACAACTATTAAAGTAATATATAGTGTACATAATAAATTTTTTTGACGAACAAATCTGTTAACTTTTTTTGTTTTATGGGGTTTAATCTAACTTGGTCAATAGATTTTTCTAGAATAAATGAAGCTTGAAAAATGTCTATATCAGCATGATTTTAAGGAAAAAGTTGCGTAGTTTGTTTAGTGCACTTTAGTTTCCGTCAGAGTTATCGGAGTCAACTCCAATGGTCATCAAAGGACTACGTTACAAGGGAGACAAGCAGAAACACTACAGCACAAAATATATAAGGTCCAACCTGTTTGCTACAGGACTCTAAATCATAGTGAATGTTTGAATTGTCGAGAGTTTTATAAGATCACTTCGAATTATCGCGTATTCTATTCTGGGTCAGCCACAGATATTACTTTGAAATATTGAGTGTACCAAAACGTACTGCTTTAGTTCGAATTATCAAGAGTTTTTCTAGGGACTGAGCATATTAACGAGAGTTTCGTATTATCGAAGGTTTGAATTATCGAAATTCGACTGTATAAAGAATTCAGTTCGTTAATTATTTCGTCTTAATATGTAGACTGTTTATGTTAAATTAAATGAATAATTATATTAACAATATTTGTCTGTTGTTCTCAGTGTTATTTGTATGCATTATTATGTATTTAAATGACAAGAACATGCAAATACAGTAAAACATACGTTTTACGCGAAAACGCTCAAAACGAAATAACGGTTAAGACGAACTAATACTACCATCCAGACAAACATTACGTATTTTCATACATTTTTTTTCTCAACGCGAAACGAAAATCGCTTAAGCAATATGGTACCATCTTCAAATTTTTTTTTATTTTTTAATATTTGTTATTTGGCTTTAATTGTATTTTATAAAGGTTAGTATTAAAAATAATTCGATAAAAAATTATTAATTTTTTGCAAAATGTTTGCAAAATTTAATTTTTTTGAACTCTTTTAAACATTTTTTAAATTCCTAAGGCTTTTTTAAATATGTCTCTTTTCTTTCAAATTTTTTTTCCAAGTACCTTATAATATACTACATAAAACTGTGCATGTGGTTTTTTCTGCTGTGCTTTTTAGTTTTTTATTAATTTTTTTATAGTTAAACTTCCAAAAATTCTCAAAAAACCATTAATTTTGATTTTGAATTTTTAAAAAAAAGTACTAAACATGTTAGAGCTAATTCCATGTACAGTTTTACAAAACACACATTTCAGAACATCTATAAGAAATTTCAAATCCATACTTTGATTATCAAAAAGGCCTTAGGGTTTTTAATAACAGTATATGTACAAATATTTAACATGGAGAAATGTGAGTTTGAAGTTTTCCTTCCATGAATACCATGATGTAATATTCATCAAATAGTCTGAAACTTTTATGAAATGTTAATTAGCTTATTTAAAAATGCTTACCATAAAAAATTAGACAAATGTAGAAAAATTAAACAGTATACTGCCATAATGAATATATAGAAGAAAACGAATGAAAGATCAATATTTCATAAAACTTTACCTTAATAATTTTTAAAAAAAAATAAATACACACACTTCGGAGCTAATTCGGAGCTCAGAACTAATGCACAAGATGTAGAAAAGATGTTTATGCCTTTATTTTTTATTTCCATGATTTTAAAAGCCTTCGAATGTTAAATATTGTACACAAATGAAAGCAAAATCAAATAGCAATTTATAGGTAAAATATATCCAAATCTAAGAACTGCATTGTGCATTTGTTTAAATGAATATCTTAAAATATTTTAATAATAAAAGTGTTGAATTTCACACACATGGGATACATATATATATATATATATATATCACCAAAGCAAATATATAAAAATGGGAGAGTTTTTCTATTCTTGATAATTAGATTTTTTAATTATCTGAGTTATCAGAATGAGATTTAATATTTGTGCTTTGGGAGAATCCGTTTTGAAGCTTTAATTTCATTCATAATAATATCATAAAAAACAAGCACAAATTTTAAATCTTGACCAAATCCATTTTCTTTTCAGTAAACAATACACAAACTTGAATTTTCGCACAAATTGCACAATCCTTTCTTAAAATGATTTGTTACTGAATATATATTGTCAGTCTCACTTACACGCGGTAGAAAAATGATTAAATCATTTTTTTATCAGACTCTTTTCTAGCAGATAATTTGAAATGTGGGCGTGATAGTTGCTGTCCAGCATCAAATATTGCTCCATAACTTGATAAAAAATGCAGGTAAAGCTTTGAAATTTTGCAGGCATGTTTATAGATTTGAGGAATCAAATAAGCCAATAAATATTTTCGACAGTTTCATGATATTTAGGGTACCATATTGTCTTAATACGAGAATATTTAACATCTGAAATAAAAATAAATACGGAAAACATCAGCCCCGCAGGTGAGATTTTAGGAGGGTGTTTGAGAAATTTTCTGTATTATTGAACTGCCCTATACTGCATCATCGTAAGAATTCTTTCCAGTACATGATGATATTGTGTGTACTTCCTAATCATGACAGGCAAAAACATTTTGGAGTTTGCTCGAAGCACAAAAAATATGATTGAAGAAGATTACGAAGAGGAAAATGAAATGAATAATGTAGCTCCTGTTCCCACGTCATCCGAAATAAGGAACATCATGAAAATAATTCGCAGTTATTCAGATGCATAATGCAAAGGTAAAATGAATAAGTAATGGAACGACATCGAACAATTTGCTTAGAATTTGATGCTAAGAAGACATTGCAAAGAAAAATATATGATTATTTTTCAAAAACACACACAATAAATGTTTTGTTTTTAAAAAATAACAACAAAAAACAAACAAAAAAGCCATTAAAATTTTGCATTAAATTATATTAGGTTCATGTAAATGTTTTTGTTTCATTGATTTTTATGGAATACATGTATATAAACAAAAGTATGTAAATAAAAAATAGAGTAAAGAGAGTCTCATGAAGTTAATTTTGTTGAATTTATGTTTTTCTTTTGCAATATGCTTTATTACGAAATTCTTTTACCACAAAAAAATTATTCAGTCTCCTCAGTTTCGTGTTAAACAATTTTTACTGTAGATAGCTGTAGTTGCTAATGCCACCTAATCGAGCCCTACGAAATTCATCCTGGCAAAGAGTTAAATTGCACGCCTGTCGTTAATCGCCGTAGCTTTGAGCACCATATAGGTGATAGTACAATTTGGCTAGGTTTTAACCCAATTTTTAAGAGAAAATACCCTGGGGTGGTCAGGGGCCTGCGACCTTTCTTCCCTTTCCTCCAACCACACGAAAGGACTTGAGGCTGGATGGCTATTTAGAGTACCCCCTGCCGCAAAGGCACAAAACATTCGCAAACATTCATGCATTCTCCAGTATTCGAATCCAGGCCTACAGCTCAGCAGTCGGCGAGACTATCCACTATACTGGATGAGTGGCACTGAATATAGTACGTCAGTTAAGGGACATGGTACCCTGTACACATTTTTTTATTTATATATTTTTATGAAAGTATTTACATGTACCCTATTTGAGCATAAATGAAATATTCATTGTAAAAGAAAATATTATTTTTAAATAAAAAAATTATTTTAAGCTGGTTTACTCATGTAATGAATTTAAAAATTCAAAAAAAAAAACATATTTTTTTTCCATAAATTGTTTTTTTAGCATGTCTAAAATACGGTGGCAACGTGATTTTTTTAAAATTCGAAGTCCTTATGAAGAAGCAGGTGTTAGAAGAGCAGCTGTTCGTAGCGCTAAGTTAAGATTTTCATAGTGTTTTAATCGGATTTGAAACTGTAAACGCGTTTTTCTCAAAACTGTGTTTTTCAAACTTTCCTCCATCATATCTCAAGAACGGCTTGACCGAAAAACCTCAAATTTATAGGGTAGACTCAGCACATATATACGCATGAAATGGATTACGATCATTCCAAAATTCAAAATATTTCTATTTTTTATAACAAAAACGTAATATAATAACCCCCCTATAAAATTCGAAAGTTTTTCTTCAGAGGTCTACCAAAAATCCAATTTTTGATATTCTCAATTGAGTATAGTCCATTCTGTGCA